>CM022954.1:51381846-51426751 GCA_012931725.1 Litsea cubeba
CCATGGTAATTTAGAAGAAGAAGTTTTCATGGACATTCCACCTGGGTACTCAACAACACCAGGAGATAAAGTAGTATGTAAGCTAAAAAAGGCCTTGTACGGGTTAAAACAATCACCCCGTGCATGGTTTGGTCGATTCAGTGCAGCTATGAAAAAATGTGGCTTTCAGCAGAGTAACTCAGACCATACCCTTTTCCTAAAGCACCAATTTGGAAAAGTGACAGCACTGATTGTTTATGTAGACGACATGATAATTACGGGTGATGACAAAGAAGAAATCTCCAAGCTTCAAGAGCAATTGTCGACTGAGTTTGAGATGAAGAACCTTGGGGGACTCAAGTACTTCCTGGGAATCGAAGTATCCAGATCAAAACAAGGCATATTTTTATCTCAAAGAAAATATGTCTTAGACTTGTTATCTGAAGTGGGGTTGCTAGAATGTAAACCAGCCGATACTCCCATTGTCCAAAATCATCATCTTGGGGTATATGCTGACCAAGTACCCACGGACAAAGAGAGATACCAAAGGATAGTTGGTAAGCTTATTTACTTGTCACATACTCGTCCAGACATTGCTTACGCCGTAAGTGTAGTAAGCCAATTCATGCACTGCCCTAGTGAAGCTCATATGAATGCAGTAACTAGAATCCTTCGGTATTTAAAGTTCTCTCCTGGGAAAGGACTAATGTTTAAAAAAAGTAATCATTTGAACATTGATGGATACACCGACGCGGATTGGGTAGGAAATATTTCAGATAGGAAGTCAACTTCAGGCTACTTCACCTTTGTAGGAGGTAATCTCGTTACTTGGAGGAGCAAGAAACAAAAAGTGGTTGCGCTATCTAGTGCTGAAGCAGAATTTCGAGGTATGGCTAAGGGTGTATGTGAACTTCTGTGGCTGAGAAGGCTATTGACGGAAATAGGCTTTGCTCCCAGCTCAGAAATGAACTTGTTTTGCGACAATAAGGCAGCCATTGACATCTCTCATAATCCTATCCAACATGATCGGACTAAGCACGTTGAGGTTGATCGGCACTTCATTAAACAGAATCTTGAAGAGAAAATCATTCGGTTCCCATTTGTCAAGTCAGAAGACCAGCTAGCAGATGTACTCACGAAAGCCGTATCCAGCAAAAATTTCTACATCTCACTCGACAAGTTGGGCATTAGAGACATCTATGCACCAACTTGAGGGGGAGTGTTGGCGTGAGCTGTCATACAAGGATCAAATCTGATTATTAATAGAAATTATTTCATTGTAAAATCCCTTATTTAAAAGGTCAACCATAATTATAGCCTTAGATCATGTATATCTTAGAATAGCTTCCGTGTATCTATATATACCTGTGTACTCTGCTATTGAAAATTAATTTTGAGAAAAACAGAAACTTCTGACAGATCCCTCACCTCACAGGGCAGTCCTAATAAGAGCCTAAAACAAAACATGAAAAAACACATCTTGACATCCATGCAAAGGACAAACCACCCTCTAGAGTCTAGAGTCTAGATCCCCCGCTTCACATGGAGAGATGATGCATTTATACTCCACCTCCCTGTCCTATAGTCAGCTGTCAGATGTATGGTAAAGGGTTATTGTTGTTGTTGCTAGTACTGCTTTTCCATGAGAAAGTTTAAGGAGATCAGATCTACTCATCTACAGCTTTCCTTGCTTAAAAGTTAAAGCCAACAACCTTCTGTATAACTTGGAAAGTCAGGTAGTATTTAGGTGGATCTTGCCATGCAGAAATAAGCTTTTTATTTTGATGGTCAACTTCAAATTGTGTGCCAAATATTGTAAGCAATGGATCATGCCTATTTGTGATAGAGATCATGGATTAGTTGTCTAGAAGCTATCAACTTTATTTTGTTCTAGACCGTCTCATATTATAAGAAGATCAAACCCAAAGCCAAAAACAATAGGCCAAAAGAGTGAAGCTGTATCCTCTTGGAAGGCTCACCCCCTACTCATGCTATCTGATGTCCTGTCCATCTCACCAGTGCCTCATCCCATTCTCAGTGATTTGACATTATTTAAAAAGGAGAGCCCACATCAGCGGAAAGAAAGCCAACACGACCGAGGTGACCCATTGAGGAGAATTTGAATTCTTAGCAATCAAGTGAGAGATACCGCTGCATGCTCATTTTCGAGACCCAACTCCTCTTGAAATAAAATTTGGAAATACCCCTTTATATGAAATGACATTCATTATGAGTGGCTTTGACAATGTGGATCCTACGTTGAAATTTCACTCCTTCAACATTAGATTTCTACATCTAAAACCCTCAGAGGATCTGCACTCATAGTGTCATGTTACAACTTACAACACAACATGCGCTCTACACTATAAAGTTTGTATATGTTTTCCAAATTTAATACCCTTGTTTCAACCAAATGAAACCCAAAAATCTGAGTACCCATCCTAATCCTACTTAACTTGAAATTAACTATGGGGTTCAAATTTCACATAAGTAGGGTTTGGGCTTGAATTTGGCCACATCAATTTAGGTTGGGCTCGGTCAAATCAGCACCCAATACTCAAGTAGCACTACCACATCGGATGGTTGAAAATGTTGGTTGATGGCTATTGGGAAATTTCATGAGTCAATGGGCCACACATTTGTAAGTTACACTTACCAGTTACCACCTACCCTAAAAAAAAAAAAAAAAAAAAACTACCCTAACTTGCCAAGTCATTATAGGTGAATGTTGATTCGGCAGTTGGGCCATGGCTTTTCCATCACCGTTAATCCATCTAAATCAATGGCTGTAGATGCGTGTCAGATAAGCAGTCAAAAGAAGGTTAGGTAGGGTGGGTATAAAAATAATCAAAACGTATCAAATTCTGTGTATTGCCGTGTCTCTTTCGGCTCCTCCTTGCGCTCTTCTGATCTCTCTCTTCTCCATTCTCTACTGAAAGCTAAGAGATTCAGAGATCTAGATCTGGTCTTCTTCTCCATGGCTTCTAAACTAGTTCTAATCATCATCTTCGTCTTCGATCTCATTGCGTTCGGTCTTGCAGTTGCAGCAGAGCAGAGGAGAAGCACAGTAAGTGTCCCTCACCTTCTTACTCAAATCAATCTCCTTCTTCTTTTTTCCTGGTTTCTGTCATTTGGGTCTTATAGATTTGAGCTTGAATTGAAAAACCCAGAATCCATTTTCTGCAATGGGGTGGGAATTAGAGTGTAATAGACATCTCCTTCTTCCTTTCTGGTTTCTGTTAATCTGGGTCTTTAGATTTGAGCTTGAATTGAAAAACCCAGAATCCATTTTCTGCAATGGGGTGGGAATTAGAGTGTAATAGACATCTCCTTCTTCCTTTCTGGTTTCTGTTAATCTGGGTCTTTAGATTTGGGAATAGTTTGAAAGACCCAGAAGCTGTTTTCTGCAATTGCGTGGGAATTCGAGTGTTGACAGAGATCTTCTTCTTCCTTTCTGGTCTTTGTCATCTGAGTCTTTTATGTTTGGACATGATTTGAAGAACGCAGAAGCTGTTTTCAGCAATTGGGTAGGAATCAGAGTATTAACAGAAATATTCTTCTTTTCTGGTTTCTTTCATCTGGGTCTTATAGATTTGAGTTCGATTTGAAAAACCCAGAATCCATTTTCTTCAATTGGGTGGGAATTAGAGTGTAACATGAATCTGATTTGGTCATGATTTGAAAGACCCGGAAGCTATTTTCTTCAATTGGGTGGTAGGTGGTAGGGAATCAGAGTAAAACAGAAATCTGCTTCTTTCTTTCTGGTCTCTGCCATCTGGGTGTTTGGATCTGGGGTTGATTTGTAAATCCCATAATCAATTTTCTTCAATTGGATTCGTGTCTTTGTGGGTGCAGGCGACTACGAAATTGGACCCGGATCAGAACTACAGGTACTGTGTCTATGACTCGGACATCTCGACGGGACTCGGAATTGGGGCGTTCCTGTTCTTGATGGCGAGTCAGGCGCTTATTATGGTTGCGAGCAAGTGCTTCTGCTGCGGCCGTGGATTGAGGCCTGGAGGCGCCAGGGCCTGGGGTATTATCCTCTTCATCGCCTGCTGGTAATTTCTTCAAACACCTGCAGTGGGTGCTGAGTTGACCCGGCGGGTCGACTAGGAATTGTTTTATATAGTTTTCAGACCTTGCTTGTAGTTTGGATTTCTTTTCCCAGTTGTCATAATCATGATTCTTAAAAAATGAAAGAGATGACAATTGAATCGACGAAAATGACTGGAATGATATGTGACCAAAACTGACTTGACTCGCTCATATATTGGATGATTGAATTGGGTTGGACTCGGTTTGGACAAGTTTGATTGGACGAGTCATATCTAAGATTGACTCGTTTTGATCTAGCGAGTCAACTAAAGATGGGAAATGAATACCTATCCTTTGGTCTTCATTTTTAACCACTTCAAAATTTTCTTATGTATTGAATTCATGTGAATTTTAATGCAAACAAAGAGGCCCTAACTGAAAAACAAATGAAATGCATCTGTGTGAGCCTCACTTTTTTGTTTCTAGAATGATGGAAGTAAATTATACTTGCATGAAATTTAGGGCCCATCAGTTTTGCATGACATTGAATTCCTAGAAATCCATAGTTAAATTGGTTCTACAGAGTGACTATTGGTGTGGTGAATGGTGAAAGATTAAGGCGGAAATGTAGACTGTACACCTACTGTCTTAGGATTTAGTTTGCTAGGGTGATTATTGGCTGGGTACTCATTTTTCATTGAAGGAAAAATTATTTAATCACAAATTTGCCAGTCCCCAGTCTTTGCGGAATACATTTTCTAAAAGTTCTTGTATTTCAAAGAAATCAATTCCATGCGAACAAACGGCTGGATGTAAATGGCATTTATATAATTTATTGAAAAATATTTGTTTTAAGATTATATATAGGTCAGCGCTAGACTGACTTAAAGTGGGCCATTACAAAAAAAAAATGAACATTTTTAAAGTGGGGCATTTTGGAGAATTGCTCGCACACTAATATAAAATCTTAGAGCATACTCCTACTTTCCCACTCTTTAAAATATGTGCATTATGCCCATATGATAAATCCAATCCATGCATATCTCACTTCCACAAAATAATCATGTTTGACAATAAACCTTATTCTATTGAAGTTAATAAATTGTTTTAAATGTGATCAATCTAACGGTGGTTCTTATTTTAAAGTATCTGTTTTTTTAACACCCCATTTTACTTAATGAATTGTGGGTTATTTTGATTAGTATAAGTATGCTTCCACTTCTCACACTCATAAAGGCTTGAGCAAGCTATATTGGTTCTTTAAAATTTATATGTATCTTTTGTATTTCGATAATTGTAAAGGGATACATTTATAGTCAGAATATTTACATGTTCAACCTGTTTGAGTTTCCTGGCTAACTCACAGCCCCGGCAGTTCAAATAACCATGGTGTCTTTCTCACCCATGCACCTTGTTTTGGAGCAGGCTAACCTTTTTGATAGCGGAGTCTTGCTTGCTTGCGGGTTCAGTGAGGAACGCCTACCACACCAAGTATGCCTTGGTGGTTTCTGATCCTCCCTCTTGCCAGACGCTGAGGAAGGGCGTGTTTGGGGCCGGGGCCGCCTTCATCTTCTTCACTTGCATACTCTCAGAGTTCTACTATGTCTCCTACTCAAAGGCCGATGCTGATGCCGGAGTTCGCCCTCCATATGGAAGAGAAACAGGAGTGGGAATGGGTACCTATTAGTACTCCATCCATCAAATGAATGAATGAATGAGAGAGAGTGAGAGATGGTGTTGATGACTGTCTTGTGTATGGCTGGGTCTTTTCTTTGTTATCGGATTGATTGATCTGTTTATTGCCTTGTTTTTGTAGTGTTACTGAAGGAATCTCTTCTACCTTTCTGTGTGTAGTTAGTGATTAGAAACTTGTTTTGTATTTTGTTGCTGTTTTTTTTTCCCTCTTCTAGAAGTTATGGTTTATATGATTACTGGGACTTGTAATTTGATGTAAGGTTGGCTCTTGCCTTTTCATTGTTAGATTTCTTTTGTTATTTTTTGTGGGTGTTGGCTTTAATATTTTTGGTTCACCTGGACTCACTGGATTGCGATTGAATGTTTATGGTTTAGGGATCATTGTTGTTCCTGGTTACATGCTCCTGCCCACCTGTGAACTGCACGCTATGCATGAGTGCAGGAGAAAGTTTTCCCCTTTTTAGGTTGCAAGTGGAGATGAATTTTAGAGTTTAAAAGCTTGAAACTAAGCCGGTGTTTTGACTCTCCATGTTCCGGTTTTGATCTATTTGCATTTAACCTTTCGCCCCTATTGGTACTATGGAGGCTGGCCTAGATGTAGTCATGTCCATGTTCCGATACCTGTCTATGCTACATAAATATGAACTCAATCTAATGCCTCTAATCCATTCATCCGTGGTCTATAAGTTTAATGATGGTGGGACTTGTGTAAATAGGAACTCATTCATCCGTGGTCTATAAGTTTAATGGTGGGACTTGTGTAAATAGGAACTCATTCATCTGTGGTCTATAAGTTTAATGGTGGGACTTGTGTAAATAGGAGGGGTGGGCTTGGATAGTCCGCTTGGATGGACGAGTAGGTGGCCCTACAAGGTAGCTTATAGGGTAGGATGGTAAGAAAAGCTTGTACAAGAGCATTACTTTATGGAGTACTGCTCGTAGACAAGCTTGTTCTTGTTTGGCAAATCTATCTTCAAAAAATAGATCTGTGAATAATAGATCTGTGTAGAATAGATGTTTTAAAAATAGGCCGTTTGGATGGATACATAGGAGTACACGGGGGACATGGGTACGGTAATAGAAATGAATAAGGGAAGGATATCTTGGAGTTTTCAGTGGCTTATGATCTCATGGTAACTAACACCTTTTTTAGGAAGAGAGAGGAGCATTTGGTGACTTATAAGAGTGGCTCATCGAGGACACAAATTGACTTCTTCTTAACTAGGAAAAGAGACCGCTTAACTTGTAAAGATTGCAAGGTTCTACCGGGGGAGAGCTTGACTTCCCAACATAGGTTGTTGATTAGAGGTGGCAATCGGGTCGGGTTGTACGAAACGGGTCTAACCCGCATCCGACCCGTTTATTAAACGGGTCAGAAACCCCTAACCCGCACCCACCACGGGTCAACCCGACCCGACCCGCTTAACCCGCATAACCATTGCGGGTTATACGGGTCAGGTCGACCCGCATAACCCACATCCATCTAGTAAATAAATCAACTCAATTATGATTCCATGCTTGACCAAAATTGACTTTTAAGATCAAATTTGGTCTAATCTCATTTCAACAATCATTTGATGGCATTACCTTGCTTTCCATTAATAAAAAGTGTGGGGTTGAATTGGTTAAGGTCCATTTTTTTTTTTTAGCCTATGCATTAAAATAATCAAATTCAATTTTGGCTTAAATAAGCGGGTTATGCGGGTCAACCCTAACCCGACCCGCTTAATGGCGGGTCATGAATACTTGACCCGTGACCGACCCGCCTATTAAACGGGTCGGGTTAAGCGGGTAATACGTGGGTCGGGTCGGGTCGGATTGGCGGGTCAGGTCATATTTTGCCACCTCTATTGTTGATCATAGATGTGTAGCTACAAAGGTGGACTAGAAAAAAGAAGTTGTATAGATGCTCAAGGACTAAATGGTGGAACCTGAAAGGTGATAAGCAATTAGCTTTAAGGGATAGAGTACTAGAGGAAGACGTTTGGGCAATAGATGAGAGTGCAAATAATATGTGGGATAAGGTAACAGAGTGTATTAGGAGGGTACGGAAGGAAGTCTTAGGAAAATCCAAAGGGGGTGCTCCGGTACAGAAAGATGCATGGTGGTGGAGCGAAGCCATCTAAGACAAGATAAGAGTTAAAAGAGAGTGCTTTAAAACTTGGCAAAATGATCGAAATGAAGCGAACTTGGAGAGGTATAAAGAAGCAAAAAGAGAAACCAAAAAGACAGTTAGTGAGGCCAAGGCAAAGGCATTTGAGGAGCTATATAGGCGACTTGACACTAAGGAAGGCGAAAGAGAGATATTCAAGCTTGCTAAAACCAGAGATCGGCGGACTAAGGACTTAAACCAAGTTAAATGCATTAAGGATGAGGATGAAAAGGAATTAGTAAAGGAAGAGGAGATAAAGAAGCGTTGGAAGAGCTACTTCTATAAGTTATTTAATGAAAGCAGTAGTAGTGACATACAATTGGGGCAGCTTACCATTTCTAGAGAAGAAGCGAATCATATGTTCTATAGGAGAATCAGTAGGGAAGAAGTTAAAGAAGTATTGAAAAGAATGAAGAATGGGAAAGTGGTTGGGCTAGATGGTATCCCTATTGAGGTCTGGAGGTGCTTGGGGGAGGATGGCATTAGTTGGTTGACAAAGCTTTTTAATGTAGTGCTAAAGAGCAAGAAGATGCCTAATGCATGGAGGAAAAGTATTCTTATATCCATATACAAGAACAAATGAGATATTCAGAACTGTGCGAACTACCGCGGGATTAAATTGATGAGCCATACGATGAGATTATGGGAGAGAGTTATTGAGAGAAGACTAAGAAGAACAACAAACATTTCAGAGAATCAATTTGGTTTCATGCTTGGGAGATCAACCATGGAGGCTATCTTTCTCCTTAGGAGGTTAATGGAACAGTATAGAGAAGGTCAGAGAGATTTACATATGGTGTTCATTGACTTGGAGAAGGCCTATAACTGGGTTCCTAGGGAGATTCTTTGGAGAGTTCTGGAAAAGAAAAGAGTGTGTGTCGCATATATTGAGGCGATAAAGGATATGTATGATAGAGTCGTGACATCTATAAGGACGGCTGGCGGCGAAATTAAGGAGTTTTCTATCACGATTGGTCTACACCAAGGCTCAGCGTTAAGCCCGTACTTGTTTGCCCTAGTTATGGATGAGATTACAAGACATATCCAGGATGAGGTGCCGTGGTGTATGCTATTTGCAGATGACATTGTTTTAGTGGATGAGACAAGAGAAGGAGTGAATGCTAAACTAGAATTGTGGCAGAAAACATTAGAGACAAAAGGGTTTAGGCTAAGTCGATGCAAAACGGAATATATGGAATGCAAGTTTAGTCAAAGTAAGACACCTGGTAGCATAGAAGTAAGTTTGGGCACACAAAAGATTGTAGAGAAAGAAAACTTTAGGTACCTTGGATCTATGGTGCAACAGGATGAAGGGATTGATACTGATGTAAGTCACAGGATTCAGGCCGGGTGGACTAAATGGAGGAGTGCTTCGGGGGTCTTGTGTGATCGGAAAGTCCCCCTCAAGGTTAAAGGAAAGTATTATAAGGTGGCGGTACGACCAGCGTTGTTATATGGATCAGAGTGTTGGGCAGTAAAACATAATCATGTCAAGAAGATGGAAGTTGCGGAGATGAGAATGCTAAGATGGATGTGCGGGATCACAAGGAAAGATAGGATTAGGAATGAGGAGATTAGGGGCAAAGTAGGTATAGCACCGATTGGAGATAAAATGAGAGAAAATCGACTGAGATGGTTCGGCCATGTTAGAAGGCGTCCAACGGAGGCGCCTGTTAAAAGGTGTGAAAGCATGGAGATTGCTAGGAGTAGGAGAGGGAGAGGGAGACCTAAGAGAAGTTTGAAAGAAACTATTAAACATGACCTTGCCTACATGGATCTAACGGAGGACATGGCCCTAAACAGATTTGATTGGCATCGTCAAATCCATATAGCCGACCCCACCTAGTGGGAAAATGCTTGGTTTGGTTTGGTTTGGTAAGACAAGTATATACTTTGAAATAGAGGTTTTAAGTATCCGACGGTTCACATTTTTCTAAAATAGCTTCTCAAGAACCACAATGAGTCATGGGCTAAAATTTGAACCCTTACACAGTTTTACCTTTCCAAAGAGGATCAACAGTTCCGATCTTGATTAGGGGGCCTGTAGAATCCAAAAAGGGCTGTGGTTTTTCACAAATATCCTGAGATCCTTGATGAATCGACGGCCCAAAATTGAACTAATTGCTATGTTTGATCTTTTGAAGAGATCCAATGGTTCAAATCAACATTTTGGGTCCAACAATTAAAAATTTTTTTATGAACCAATTGCTGTGTAAACCCAGCCATTTTGGCTCTTTGGTGTATCAATGGTTCACGGACTGAAGGGTTAAAATTTGGGCACATGGCCGTTTTTACCTTCCTCAAGAATATCAGCGGTTCAGATTTTGATTATGGGCCCAAAGAATTTCAGTAATGTAGATTTAGGGTTCTGCGATTTTCCACAAATATCTTGGGATCCTTGATGAATCAAGGGTTTAAACTTGGTATAGTTGCTGTGTTTGGCCTTGTGAATATATCCAACGGACTGGATGATTCTTGTGGGTCCCATAATTTGAAAAAAAAAAAATCCGAACCTTCACTCTTCTCACGTTGTCTGTCCGCTTCAGTAAAAAATATCTATTTCTTATTGGGCACTTTCTCAAGCTGTCCCAAATAGATGTTTTCATCCATAAGTGGTTTGAAATGGAGGTGAGAAAAATCATTACCAAACAGTCTAAAACCGTTATGAACCAGTTTTAAGAAATATAGAGGTGAGATGTAAAGACGCCAAACACCACCTTACTCTATGGAGTAGTGCTCCTATACAAGCTTCTCTTACTGTCTTATGGTATAAGCCACTTTGTGGCGCCCACTTGGAACCCCACAAATCATGGAATAGGTGTGGATCGAAAGATTTAAGCGAGGTCAACCTTGATGTCAAATTTAAAGTCAATCTAATACCTTTAATTCATTTATCGTGGTCCACAAGTTTAACATATAGTACAATACACATAATATAAATTAAGTTAATATTTTTATATAGAGGAATTTACCCACCAGATCCCCATAGGGCGCTATACATATCTAGAGGTGCCACGTTTATAATGGACACGGATAAGGGCATAGGGTGTGTTTTCATGGGTTTTTTTTTTTTTGTATTGTCGATATCGACCATTCTGCGGGAACCCAAAAAAAAAAGGGTTTTCAAGATGGAGAAGAGGGGAGGAGGAGGAGGAGGAAGAGGAGGGAAGAGAGGGGATTTGTCTATCTTGATTGCTAGTGCTGTTTTAGAGCAATACCCTGCAAATGGGTCAAAAAGATTTGACCCGCTCTATCCTTTTTAAGAGGGGAGGAGGAGGAAGAGGAGGAGGAGGGAGAAGAGGGGGGGAGGAAGGAGGGAGGAGAGGAGGAGGGAGGAGAGGACGGACGGATCTAAGTCAGAATGAGGTGACGGTTTTCACGGATCCGGGTAAGAGTTGGCTCTAAATTTCAATTGGGTTGCCCATCAATCAGGAAAAGAACACAAGCAAATGAGATCACAGATTATACATCTAGTTTATCCTCTTTGCCTCATCGTTATCTTTGAGGAATAAACAACCCATCACATGAAACGTGCGGAAATTGATGCATTTTCCAGTGGAAGAAGTTGTGAATTGGACATCTTTTGTTCATTGCAAACTTATCTTACCTTTTATGTAACTCTGGTCAACAATTGATTTGGAAAATTCTATGGTTGGCAATTTCATGAGGAAGATAATTTTTAAAAAAAAAAGCTTTCCGGAAACGGACTTAGAGAGAGATTTGGCAGAAAATGGAAAGAGGGACTACTGAAGCTTTTGAGAATTGTCGATATCGACAACATAACTGAAACACAAAAAATATAGTCATTGTCAGTATCGACTACTTTTATTGTCGATATCGACCACTTTAAAACAAAAGCAAACAAAAGGATGACGGCCGAGATCAGTCCTCCGTTTGGAGATACAAAACCTGTAAATTAAACTACTCCATAACACCACACCAGAAGTAACTCTACACAGGAATATGTACCCAATACAACATCCAAAAGGTTTACATCCTGTCCACTATCTGTATTGTGTCCTGCATCCAGGACAAAAAAGAAGACGATGACATTACTCAAAAATATGTACATTCAATCAGCAAGCTCATCTTCTTGGGGAGTCAGACGTCAGTTCAATCAAGCCCTGCAAATGGGTCAAAACCATCAATTTGCTTGATGTTTAATCACTTGAGGAGGGGAAATGCAATACTCATCTCTCATTTCCCCCAATCTCTTTCTCATTTCCATTGCCTCATCACCCCAACCCAAACACCATTAACCCAAAAAAAAAAAAAAATCAAAGAGACAAAGAAAGAACCCAAGGAAAAGATCTGTATACCTATTCATTCGACCATCATCTTCACCAATCTCCACTCCTCTACAGATCCGAGGCTTCTTTAGTCATCACCCTCTTCTACTCTTCTAAAATTAGTTTGGGAAGATGAAGTTAAAAATGATAGAGAAGATCAAATGTTTTTGACCCATTTGCAGCGTATTGCTCTAGAACAGCACCAGCAATCAAGAGAGATAAATCCCCTCTCCTCCCTCCTCATCTTCCTCCTCCTCCCCTCTTCTCCATCCTGAAAAACTCTTTTCTTTTCTTTTTTTGTTCCCGCAAAATGGTCGATATCGATCATAAAATGGTCGATATCGACAATACCACTAAATGACAAAAAAGAAATACGAAAACGCACCCAATGCCCTTATCCGTGTCCATTATAAACGTGGCACCTCTAGAGATGTATAGCGCCCTATGGGGATCTGGTGGGCAAATTCCTCTATTATATATATAAATAATAATATATAGCGGGATTTTCTTTGATGATAGCCCCACCCCACCCCAACAATTTTTTGTAGGGGTCTGGCTCATTTGATGCATGAATTGAAAATCCCACATCTCCCTGGTGGAGGACTCATACAGACTGCAGAGTGACGTATATATAAATTTTGTTTTTTGAAACGGGACGTATATATAATTATACTGGGCTTTTGAGTCCGGTCCATCAGAGTTTGATGTACAAGAACCTTAATGGGATCTTAATGCACTGAAGATTTTATACATTGTGGATAGGTAATGCGTAGCGCACATTAACACCATCTAAACTTTGGACGCGATCAAAGGGTTTGAATCCTTCCCCTACATGATCACTTATAAATAATAAATCATGAGCTCTCAGTGCATAGAAATTCAAATTGGTACAAGTGGGACTCAGGTCTTGGTTATTCATCATTTCACATTAAGGGCCCAACAGTGAATGATTGTTACATTCCAGAAAAGAGGGAGGAGGAGGAGGAAGAAGAAGAAATCTCCTTGAGGCCAAGGAAAACTAAGCCATCAAGTCTAAATTATTCAGCAATGCGTCCAGTTTTTTTAAACTCTATCCACTAAGAATATTACATCATAGACACAAACATCTTTTGTATCATTCCAAAGAAACTCGCAGAAATGAATCTTTGTACTTCTCAAGGAATACATGGAAAATCTACACCCAGTTACCCCATGCATAGCATGGGGATCACATAACTGCTGAAGAGTTTGGCAGATTCAACCCCTTTGACCATATAATAATACACATCTCTCTATAATTATATATGAGGGGCTGCTGAATTGCTTGATGGAGCCAATAATTATCAAACATCTCAATGCAGAATCTCAGCAGTTTTCTTATGGAAATTTGGAATTTAGAAGGAAAGGTTGCACAAACTACGGAGGCTATCAACAATTGAATCTATGAGGGCATGTGAGCCTGCAGTTCCTGCAAATGGCAAGTGTTTAGGTGCTTCTGCACGATCGAAATAAAATGCACCTGAAACAAGCTTTTCTTTTGGCTGTAAAGCTAACCAAATGATGGTATCGGCACCCTCCTGGCTTGTTCTAAGCTTCCCAGATAAGCTGGAAGGATTTTAAGGGAAGGATTTAATAGTAATAAAAATATAAGCGGCATGAACTGGAAAAAGAAACGTATAAAAAGATAAAGAGGTAGAAGCCCTTACGCTTTCGAAAAATCAGGCAAGCTTTTAGCTACACCTGGTGTCTCAGCCCAACCTGGGTGCATCGAATAGAATCCAATTCCCTTGTTTTTGTACATTTCTGCCCATTTTTCCGTTAGTGCCACCTGAAAAATAAGAAAGAAAATGAAATGGAGAAGATTCCGACAATGTAGAGTACAAAGTGTAAACGGGTGTAAGCACCGGTGCTCATATGTGTGTGTTATTTTTTATTTTTTTTTTTGTTTTGGGGGGGGGGTGTTCTCCTCTAACCCCTACCCCCAGATTTCTTTGGTAACCGCTGCCTAATTTGGCACTTTTTGATGAGCTTAAATGTATTTTCAAATGACTCTCCTTGTAATTAAAACCTACCCAAATATGGCATGGATACCGTAGGGACACGATATGGACGTGGCAGGGATATGGATTTTACACATAAAAAAGTGAAGTATTAGATACGATACGTTGCCCGTAAGTATCCATGCATCATCGATTAAAACTACCAATCATTTCTATCTTTCCAAACTATAGCTTGCAAGCATGTCTTCCATAAAATCCTTCACTCTGTTCAATACGAGCTGAATCCCACAAGAATAACCACCTCCAACTTGCATTGTTGTAACCACAAGATGCCAAAAAGATAATGTCCCCATCGCATGTGCCATTTGCAAAGTCACAATGTACAAAGAGGTGAACTATTCACTTATTCTCTTCTCCACAGATAGGCGGCCAGGTAGATGCATTAATGGTGCAATTCATCTTGCAGAAAGTTTGTCCATAGCACCTTTCTTTCAACCTGCCGGGCAAAAACGCTTCTATCCTTGCTAGGCTCGAACCAGACCATATAAAAGCAATGCAGGGGTGGGTGGGGGCATTTGCATGGTGGCTAAAGAAGGGTTAAAGCCTTGAAGGAAGAGACTCTGTAAAAGTCCCCATCAGACCCACTTTCATTGTTTACCCAATCGATTCAAGGTTCACCTTCACAAGTCATGGTTTTTCCACTCAACCCTTTGAATGCAGGCTACTAGGCTCTCTTACTCCACAATCTAACATGCGTTTTCACACTACTTCATCTAAGGGCTTTATTTAGCCCCCCCCCCCCCCCCCCCCCTCTCTAGTTTCTTGAACTATATGCCCTTCAACACGTGGAAAAAAGAGTTTCTTCTGGCATGCTGTCCTATTTGCTTGAAGCTCCCTTTTGACTCATTATACAAGTGTTGTTTCTAGGCTACTGCAGACATGCCCAAACCATATCAAACAGCATCCTTTTATTTTCTCTTCTATTAGAGCTACTGATCTACCACTGGTTGCTTCTTATATAATCAATCCAAATACTATCCTTCCTTGGAACTCCATACACCAATTTAGCAAGCATATGTATGCCACGTGTGCTCGAGCTTCCTTTTCTTTGTTGCCCAACATTCCACCCCATAAAACAAGAATGTCTAATTGTTGTCTAATAAAAACGACCCTATTAGTAAAAATACTGTGGTTTAGAATATAGTAATGATTGAGTATCCTCTGAATGATCATCCCCATGAGGCATACTAGTGTGAGTAAAATGCAGTAATAAGATTAATCTTGACATAATTACAGTGGTGACCTTCATATTACTGCTTTATCAAGAAGACTGAGATCGTTTTGAAGACTTCTCCAATTCATGCTCTATGAAAATTGAGTGGAACCATGGTAAGCAAAGTGGTTGCTTGAGAAGGAGAACTTATTATAATGCATTGCCATAATTGCTACTTAAATACAAAATAGGTAAAATAAAAAAGCTATGGAATGTCTCCAAGATTTACATAAGAGGGATATTTAAAATCATATGATGTTACCAGTGCAAGCATCATACCTGCTATACAACTGCCAAACTTTCCAGACAGAAAAATCATATAATATAAAAGAATTATATTCTATGCATATTAAATCTGTTACTATTCAAACATGTAAACATTACACTGTGCACATACCAAACATCCTTAATATGATTTCGAAAAAAAACTCGGACTTACTAACCTGCACTCTCTTGTTCCGAGCATATTGTAGTGTCCCATCAAAGTTGTTTTCACTGAACTGCAATAATATGAATGATGTAAGAAACTCCAATTTTTGCACTCAAACAATAACTAAAAAACTATGACTCAATTTGAGCTTCTAATCTCAAATGTTATAAACAAGATAATTGAATCAAGAACAAGCGCTTCAGTAATGGTCAAGAAAATCAAAAGTTCAAGTCCACACATCTAAGGAAAGCAGCCTATGTGTTTGGGGCCCAGATGTTTTAGTATGACATACAGACGTTAGTTTCAGTCTGAGCCATCACTGAAAAAGGAATTATTATTCAGTTTGAAAGTACATAATAGTTTGTGCATGGACATGACAAACATCAAAGCCACATTACTGGAACATAACTACCATTAAAATACATACACTAAGGATAAATAAAGGTTTTGATTTTTCTAATAGAAGTCTCGATTGTTGGTAAAGTAAAGCCCCACATCCCACAACCCACATCGCCTAAGTAATGCCTTTGACAAGGCTTCATATATACATGTTTGGGCCTTACACCTATGAGCTTAAGCTTTTGGGTTAGTATATGGTTTATTACATGGTATCAGAGCGGGTTCCGATCCCGTCATTCTTGTGTAGCCCACGTGGCAGCCCGTCCATGAAATCTATTGGGCCTGCACGTGAGGGGGAGTGTTGGTAAAGTAAAGCCCCACATCCCACAACCCACATCGCCTAAGTAATGCCTTTGGCAAGGCTTCATATATACCTGTTTGGGCCTTCCACCTATGAGCTTAATAGCATGTAATAAACCATATACCAACCCAAAAGCTTAAGCTCTTGGGTTGGTACATGGCTTCTTTCATGGTATCAGAGCAGGTTCCGATCCCGTCGTTCTCGTATAGCCCACGTGGCAGGCTCGTCCATGAAATTTGTTGGGCCTGTACGTCAGGGGGAGTGTTGGTAAAGTAAAGCCCCACATCCCACAACCCACATCGCCTAAGTAATGCCTTTGGCAAGGATTCATATATACCTGTTTGGGCCTTCCACCTATGAGCTTAAGCTTTTGGGTTAGTATATGGTTTATTACATCGATATGGGTGTGATATATCTGGTTGACATGGGCGATCTATTTCAATTTATAAAGTTTTATTACAGCATCTTTGTTAGATAGATCTATACTTATCTTTTCTTTTCAAAAATGTTAATCTGGTCACCATTTTGCTGGATAAGTTTTGCAAATTTGCTTCAAGATTTAAAACATACTTAAAATAATAACAAAAACAAGATACCTGCAAATCTCTCGTCAAGGGTGTAGTGTACATTCCACCAGATGACACTGTAATAACTCGAGCCTTAGATTCTGCTTTTTCCAACAATGGAACCATTAATTCTGTCATAGCATAAGTTCCCATTACATTGACAGCAAAGTTTAATTCGAACCTGGTAGGAAGATGATGAAAATCAAAGACACAAATCAGTTTTGCAATTGAAACATGAAAATTACACATGAAGCAGCCCCTAGTTTTCATACTGCACAAGAAAGTAGCAGAAAAGGTGACAAATCAAAACAGGAGGTGAACCCTTCTGAAGTAGTAACTCGGTTCTGCTCAATCAAACCAGCATTGTTCACCTAGATAAGCCAAATATTGTCACCATTAGATTTCTCATCAGCTCTAGGAGGTACTTAAAACAACTCAGTAATACTAAATAATTAATTCAATTAAAAAATAGATCCTTGGGAGATAATAAAATTTATGGTATAAATAAAATGGTCATAGAGAAGTGTTAAATGCAATTCCCATTTAAGGTTAAAAATGAAAATATCAAGCATATGTGTTCAGCAATTTTGTCACTGACATTTTGTGATGAACTATGGCCAACTGTTGGACCCAAAAAAAAAAAACACCACATTGGCTTGAATTTTTTGTGTTTACAGAAGAAACTTGTGAATTTCATTTAAATCATGTGCAGGAGAGATGCCATAGTCATATATGGGAAATAACATATGTGTGTGCCAATTACATTGAGAGAATACTTATATGAGGAATTAAGAATCAGTAGTATTGTTGGAATTTGAGATGACTTGAAAGTCTTTTGACGAATTGAAGAAGATAGTATCTCAAGTATTGACAACAATTCCAAAGGGGGAGATTGTTGGAATTTGAGATGACTTGAAAGTCTTTTGACGAATTGAAGAAGATAGTATCTCAAGTATTGATTTGAGTTGGAATTATTGTCAACACATTGTCACAAGCATGATGATAATAGGCTAGTGTTGATAGAGCTGAAAAGAAGAAACAGAATTGAAACAGTCAGGAATTCAGAATTCCTGAAGCAGAGCATGCGGTCGACCGGGCAACCCATGCGGTCGACCGAGCAAAGAGAAACCTGCAGAAACAGATTCAGGTAGCTCCCAGTTATTTTCGTGACACAGTGTGTCTTCGGTCGACCGGGACCCCAGGATGTCGACCGAGCGCGATAATTGACTGATTCCAGACAGTGTATGATGTCGACCGAGCAAGGCAGGATGTCGACCGAGCACGGGAACCAGAGTTGCGCAGAATTAGAAGTTGTGCACGAAAATTAAGCACTCTTATCTAATTTGTTTGGGACTCTTTCTAAACGAATTGTAGCCTGTTTTGAATACAATTAAGGGTTAACATAACCTATAAAAAGGCATGTATGGTTCGTTTTTAAGAATACACCAAAAGAGAGAAAGAAGAGAAGAGAAAAGAGAGAGAGTTTTGGAGAGAAGAAGAGTGCTGTTGCTGTGTGCTGTTGTGCTGCATCTTTCTACAGCAAGTGTGGACGAGGATGTGCTCTTGAAGATGGTATTTCGTCCATAAGATAAGTGTCTCTCTGTTTATGCTTTAATTTCAATTTGTAAGGGATTGAGAGAGAGAGAATTGTAGAGGGGAAGGGCTGTAGACAGAGTTAATCTTCTATTCTGTTCTTACATCAAGTTGGTGCTTGGTGTTTAGGGGTTTGGTGATCCTATCTGTTGGTGCAGATAAATTGTAAAGGGAGTCGGTGCTTCCTAGATAGTTGGTGCTATCTGAAACTAAGGGTTGGTGCTCTTTGTCGTTGGTGCGACTAAATAAGATTCAGATCTGTCCCGGATTGGTGTTCGGACAGTCTTTGAACCGTGGACGTAGCCTTTCGGTGAACCACGTTAAATCTGGTTGTCATTGTGTGGTTTGACTTGTTTTGTTGTTGAATTGGACCTGTTTTTAGAAATCACTGATTCACCCCCCCCTCTCAGTGATCGCGATATCCAACAATTGGTATCAGAGCGAGGCTCCCTTGATCAGTTTAAAACGCTAAGGGTGATCTCTTGTCAAATCACATGGCAGTCAATACAGGGAATATGAAAGCACCTCTGTTTGATGGTTCTAATTACTCTTTTTGGAAGATTAGGATGCAAGCCTTCATCAAATCTCTTGGCTATGATGTTTGGGAGGCTGTCAGAGCCGGTTACAATGCTGCCACCGTACCCAATGATACTGCATCGAAGAAGTTGGCAGACAACGACTCCAAGGCGCAGAATGCACTCTTTAGTGGCCTTGTGGACAGCGAGCTTGTCAAAGTAATTGCATGCAAAACAGCCAAGGAAATTTGGGACAAGTTGCAAAGCATACATGAAGGTGATGAGAAGATTAAAGAAGCCAAATTGCAAACTCATCGCTCTCAATTCGAGTCTCTTCGCATGGAGGAAAGCGAGAATGTTGACTCGTATATGCAACGAGTGAATGAAGTCACGAATGACATTCGTGGACTAGGGGAGGAGATTAAAGAGCCGGTCATCGTCAAAAAGGTTCTAAGATCTCTTCTTCCCCGGTTTGATTCAAAAGTCTCAGCCATCGAAGAAGCCAAAGATCTGAATGCATTTTCCATGGATGAATTACATGGTTCTCTAACTGCCTATGAGATGCGCATAGGAAAGACGTCTTCATCTGATAAAGAAGCGGCCTTCAAAGTTCAGAAAAAGGCAAAAGAGACTGCTGGTCATGATTCTGATACTGATGATGATGAGCTTGAGGCTCAATTTGTTAGAAAGTTGAAGAAAGGAAGCAATGGCAAGTACAAAGGGAAGCTACCCTTTAAATGCTTCAATTGTGGCGGTGTTGGTCACTTTGCTGCGAAGTGTCCGCTAAAAGAAGACAATGATAATGACTCTTATGCTGAAAAGAGTAAAGGAAAGAGAAATTTCAGAAAAAGGGGCAAAGCTAAAAACTTTCTATGTCAACAAGATGACAGCACGTCTGAAACTTCAGACGATGATGAATCAACCGAAGCTCTCTTCATGGTCACTGTTGAAGAAGAAGAAGAGCTAGATCCGGAAGAGGAAGAGGAGGCTGAAGTCAATCTTGAAGAGGAACTCATAGCCGCACTTGAGGAGCTTAGCATGGAACGCAAATCAAGTAAGAAAAATCTGAAACTTCTCCATGAATCTGAAAGTTCTATTATTGCTTTGAAAACTCAAGTAGAAGAATATAAAAGAATGGTAGAAGTCCTTGAAAACCAAATAAGTATCAAAAAGGAAGAGGCTATGAAACTTGAAACTGAGATCGCTAGAGCAAAGGCTGAAAATTTGGAAAATAGCAAAAAACTCAAAGCGCTCCAAGCGATTGAAGGGACTATGAAACTCAATGAACTACTGAAAGTTCAAAGACCTGCCCACTTCAGATTTGGTCTAGGATTTGAGAAAGGTGAATCCTCTAAGATTGCACCTCCTGAAAAGAAAGAGCTTGTGAAGCAAGTCACTGCACCTTCTAACTCTATGAAGCCCACTCAACCTAGAAAGGAGTCCATTCCAGTTAGAAAGATAATGAAGACTAACCAGCCACAAAGAAGATATAAATTCTATGGTTATTGCTTTCATTGTAATATGTTTGGACATAAAAGAGCTGATTGTAGATTCTATGTTAGAAACAGCCCACTTGTGACTAGGAACCCTTTTTCAATCTTAAGTAGCCACAAAATTGAGTGCTATATATGTCATAATTATGGACACTTGGCTAGGGATTGTAGGTTGCATATTGCTAACAAATTTCAGGTTGAAAAGAAACCCAAGTTAGTCAAGGCTTGGAGAGCAAAGCAAAGTGCAGAAAGTCCCAAAGAATCTCTCATTGTGCAAATGGCATTCAATGCACAAAAGAAGGCAGCACCATGGGTCCTTGATAGTGGTTGTTCAAGCCATATGACTGGTGATAAAGAGAAATTCATCAAATTACAGCACTATGAAGGCGGTTCAGTGAAGTTTGGCAACAATGATGGTGCCAAAATCTGCGGAAAAGGTGTTATTCAGCTTATGGCAAACAAGATCAGATCGGAAGAAGTCTTATATGTGTCTGGATTGAGACACAACCTGCTTAGTGTGAGCCAGATCTGTGATAAGGGTCACGAAGTTATCTTCACAAAGAATGGGTTTTGCCATCAAGAAGAGTAGCAACGGAAAAACAGTGGCAACTGGATCAAGAACTGCTGGAAATCTCTATACATTGTCAGATGGAGCTGAAAAGACCTGCTTGATGAGTCGGACAGAGGAAAGTTGGTTGTGGCACAAACGCCTTGGGCATCTAAGCTTTGATAACATGTCAAAGATTTGCAATTCAAAGGCTGTAAGAGGCATGTCTACAGTTGAAAAGCCTTCCAATCCCATTTGCGACTCTTGCCAAAAGGGAAAGCAAACGAGGGTTATGTTCAAGTCAAAGGAGCATCATTCCAAGAAACCTCTTGAGCTAGTGCACACTGATCTCTGTGGACCGATGCGAACTCAAAGCACCAATGGAGATAAGTATTTCATGTTATGCATTGATGATTATACTCGTATGACATGGGTATTGTTTCTTAAGCATAAGCATCAAGCACTTGATCGTTTTAAAGTGTTTAAAGCACAGGTTGAAAATCAATTGGAAAAACGTATCAAGATTTTAAGGTCTGATCGTGGAGGCGAGTTTACATCTGAAGAGTTCACTAAATATTGTGAACATCATGGCATTCAAAGACAGTACTCAGCCCCTAGAACTCCACAGCAAAATGGAGTTGTGGAACGGAAGAATCGCACCGTACAAGAGATGGCTCGTACGATGCTAAGTGAAAGCAAGATGGCTGACAAGTATTGGAAAGAGGCAATTCATACGGCTGTATACATTCAAAATCGATGCTTGACCAGGCCACATGAAGTCAAAACTCCCTATGAGCTATGGTTTGGAAGAAAAGCAACAGTCAAGCACTTCAAAGTCTTCGGCAGCAAGTGTTACATCAAGCGGCTCGAACAAAATCCGGGCAAATTTGAAGAAAGAGCTGACGAAGGTATATTTCTGGGTTACTCCTCTACTAGCAAGGCATATAGGTGTCTTAACAAAAGAACCAGAAAAATCATAGAAAGTGCTGATGTGAGAATAGATGAGAATATTGAACCAAAGAATGCAACTCATAATGACAGTCCAGTTTATGAGGACTCGAGTGAGATTGATGATGAGATGGCTGAATCTAATGATTCTGAGAAATCACAGCACTTGGGTAGAGCAACACCCTAAGGATCAAATCATTGGAGATCCTAAGGCAGGCGTTCAAACTAGACAAAGTGTAGTTAGCAATTACTCACTTGTGTCCACCATTGAACCCAAGACTGTGGCTGAAGCCAGTCTCGATGATAGTTGGTTGAAATCTATGCATGAGGAGTTGGAGCAAATTGAGAAGAACTCCACATGGGAACTTGTTCCTAGACCTACTGATAAGAATGTTATTGGTACTAAATGGGTCTTTCGGAATAAGCTGAATGAAGATGGTCAAGTCATTAGAAACAAAGCAAGGTTGGTTTGTAAAGGCTATGCTCAAGTTGAAGGCATAGATTTTGAAGAGACCTTTGCACCGGTGGCTCGTCTGGAAGCTATTCGTATGTCTCTTGCATTGGCAGCATACAAAACCTTCAAGGTATTTCAGATGGACGTAAAGTCAGCTTTCTTGAATGGTTTACTTGAAGAAGAGGTCTACATTGAGCAACCTGATGGTTTTCTCATCAGCAAAAATTCAGATCTAGTGTGCAAGTTGAAAAAGGCTCTTTATGGACTGAAACAAGCGCCAAGGGCATGGTATGCAAGGCTGGATCTCTATCTCCGCAAGATCGGTTTTGGAAAAGGAATGGTTGATAGCAATCTGTATGTCAAAACTGAGTTAAGCAAACAGCTGGTTGTCATTGTTTATGTTGATGACATAATCTTTGGTGGCAATGATGAAGAGATGTGCAGGAATTTTGCTGAAGAGATGAAGAAAGAATTTGAGATGTCGATGCTTGGAGAACTAAAGTTCTTTCTTGGTTTACAAGTTCAGCAGCTGAAACATGGTATCTTCATATCACAAATGAAGTACATTAAGGAAATGCTGAAACGGTTCAATATGGAAGACAGCAAGCCAGTGAGCACACCAATGTCAACGAACACGAAGCTTAGCAAAGATGATAAGGCCTCGTCCGTTGATCATACCACCTATCGCTCTATGATAGGAAGCTTGCTCTACTTAACTGCTACAAGACCAGATCTTCTACAAGCAGTATGTATGGTTGCACGTTTTCAAGCAGCACCAACTGAAACGCACCTTACAGCAGTGAAAAGAATCTTTCGATATCTGAAAGGTACTATGGAGCTTGGTATCTGGTATCCCAAAGGCAAATCCTTCACTCTTGTTGCATATTCTGATGCCGATTGGGCTGGATGCGTAGATGATCGCAAGAGTACTAGCGGCGGCGCATTTTATCTTGGAGAAAGATTAGTTGCTTGGCATAGTAAGAAGCAAGACTCAGTATCCCTTTCGACAGCGGAAGCGGAATATATTGCAGCGGCAACTTGTTGTACGCAAGTGTTATGGATGCGGCAAATGCTCTCAGATCTAGGAGTTCCTACAACGGATCCTACGCCGATCCTATGTGACAACACGAGTGCAATTCATATATCTAAGAATCCTGTTCAGCACTCTCGAACAAAGCATGTAGCAATTCGTTATCATTTTCTTAAAGATAAAGTTGCTGATGGAGAGGTCAAGTTGGAATATGTTCCAACAACTGAGCAAGTGGCTGATATTTTCACGAAACCTCTGCCAAAGGAAGTCTTCGAGTATCTCCGGAAAAAGTTAGAAGTTACTCACTCTCCTAAACCGTAGGAGTTGTGCTTGAAAGGGGGAGCAATGCATTCATTGAATATCCTATTCGCTCCTCAGTTTGGTCCCTTTGGACTTGTTGTCAAAGGGGGAGAGATGTTATGCTATGATAGCAAGGAGAGATTTTATGCTATGAAAGCTAGGGGGAGATTGTTGACAGTGCATGGTTGTTATTTCAAGAATTTCAGAATTGGTTCCAAGTGAGTGTTGAAGTTCCAATAGTGTTGCCAACAATTCCAAAGGGGGAGATTGTTGGAATTTGAGATGACTTGAAAGTCTTTTGACGAATTGAAGAAGATAGTATCTCAAGTATTGACCTAAAGAGCAAAGGGGGAGGAAACTGTGGGATAAATTACTCGACCCTGCATCTCAGAGACACAGAGGATGCTGCGATGATGTGGTTGCCCCATAAAATTCGACACTGTGGTGAAGTGGTAGGCATTACCGTAGATAAAAACAAGGGAGGTTGGGAGAGTTTGGTGGCGTTTGCTCACAACAGAGATAAAGAGAACAGGCAGAATTCATTGCCAGTTACATGTATAGAAAAGGGCCAAAGGGAGTTGCGGAGATTAGAGTGCTCTGTCAATTACGAAAGCAGACAAAATCGATGCAAAGATACAAATTGTATCTCGAGGTATTCAAAGAGGAGTAAGGGAGCGGTCATTGGTTCTTCATGAAGATTTTATCATGGAATGTTCGTGGGATGGGGAGTAGGGTCAAACGGGCGATTATTAAGGAGTATGTTCGCAGAAATAAGATTGACCTATTGTTGATTCAAGAATCAAAGCTTAGGACTGTTTCAGATTCTATAGTGAAAGAGGTGTGGGGCACCTCTCCCTCAGATTGGTGTTGCCGAGAAGTGGATGGTGCTGCGGGGGGTATCATTGTGATTTGGAGTAGCAGGGCTTTCTCTAAGAAGGATCAGTGGATTGGAACTTTTTCAGTTTCAGTTCTGTTGGAGGATTTGTCTAATAATTCTGTTTGGCTGCTTTCTTCTATCTATGGGCCTAATGATGGTGGTCAGAGGCAGCTAATGTGGAATGAACTAGATGATATTCGGAACAGATGGAATGGGCCTTGGTGTATTGGGGGAGATTGGAACATCATCAGATTTCCTTCAGAAAGGCTGGGTTGTAGTAGATTTTCTGTTGACATGGTGGGTTTTTCCGACTGGATTAACAAGCAGGCTCTTGTAGACTTACCATTGGGTGGCGCTAGTTTTACTTGGTCCAATCACCAGTCCCCTCCGGCTATGTCGCGCCTCGACAGATTCTTAATTTCTAGTGATTGGATTGATTTATTTCCTCAAGTCTTGCAATCTGCTCTTACTAAACCAACCTCTGATCACTGCCCCATTCTTTTGGATACTAACTGTCAAAGATGGGGTCCTGCTCCATTCCGGTTTGAGCTTTTGTGGTTGGAGGAGAAGAATTTTGTTGAAAAAATTAAGTTGTGGTGGAAGAACTGTGAAGTTAGTGGAAGTGCGGGGTTAAGATTGTTGATTAAGCTAAAAAAGTTGAAAGTGGAAATCAAGGAGTGGAAGAAAAATCTTTTTGAGGATATCAGGTCTGCCAAATCTGGTATTCTTGAAGAAATCAAGACTTTGGACATCCAAGAGGAAGCTCGCTGTTTGACTGAGGCAGAGTTGTCAAGAAGATCATCCTTGAAAATTGATTTTGAAAGGAAAGTGATAGAGGAAGAAATTAGTTGGAGACAAAGATCGAGGTGCAAATGGCTTAAAGAGGGGGATAAGAACACCAAATTTTTCCATGGGATGGCGTCAGCTAGAATGAGAAAAAACAGGATTGCCTCCTTGATTGATGGGGATGTGAGGTTATCAGATCGGGAGAACATTGTTAGTCACATTAAAGACTTTTTTGCTACCCTGTATGCTAAAGAAAAGTGGGACAGACCCGATCTGGATAATTTACAGTTTGATAATATTGGGGAAGTGAATGCAACTTTGTTGGAAAGCGAGTTCGAGGAGGATGAAGTGAGAGAGGCTGTGTTCTCCTTAAGAGGGGATAAAGCTCCGGGTCCGGATGGTTTCCCGATAGCCTTCTTTCATCGGTTCTGGCACACCGTAAAAGAAGACATCATGGCTTTCTTTTCTGATTTCCACTTGAGAGGCAAGCTCCCAAATAACATAGGAGCTTCTTTCATTACTCTCATCCCCAAGAAACAGGGCGTTGATCATTTGAAGGATTTTAGACCTATAAGTCTGATTGGCAGTATCTATAAGATTTTGGCTAAGGTTCTGGCTACGAGACTGATAAAAATTATGCCAACCATCATTTCTCAATCGCAGGGAGCTTTTATACATGGGAGACAAATCCTTGATGGGGTTCTTATTGCTAACGAGTGTTTTGCACTCGAGGCACAAGGACAAATTGCCGGGGGTGTTATGTAAGTTAGACTTGGAAAAGGCGTATGATAGAGTCGACTGGGATTTCCTATCATACTTGATGGGTAGAATGGGCTTTGGGCCCAAGTGGAAGGGTTGGATCTTGAAGTGTGTTTCCTCTGCCAGATTTTCGATTATGGTCAATGGGTCTCCGAATGGCTACTTTGCTGCTCAAAGAGGCCTACGTCAGGGTGATCCTCTTTCTCCTCTACTCTTTGCCATGGTTGGGGAGGCTCTAAGCCGTATGATTTCAGCTGCGGGCGAGGCAGATATGATTTCTGGATTTAAACCGGCGATTAATGGCCCAATAGTAACTCATCTACAGTATGCTGATGATACTTTAATATTTTGTGCTGCAGAGGAAGAGCAAATAAAAAATGTTGTTGCTGTCCTCATGTGTTTCGAAGCGGTATCGGGCCTTAAAGTTAATTTCTCTAAAAGTGCTCTTTTAGGCATTGAGGCGGACGAGCGTCTGGTGGAGATCTTAGCGAACATAATGGGATGCAAGGTAGGGTCCTTTCCGACCACCTACCTTGGGTTGCCCCTTTGCCTTGGGAAGCCTACCAAAGAAAGTTGGAATCCGGTGGTGGAGAGAGTAGAGCAGAAGTTGGCTACTTGGAAGGCTAAATACTTATCTTTTGGGGGAAGAATTACCTTGATTCAATCGGCACTTTCTAACCTTCCAACATACTTCCTATCCATGTTCAAATGCCCGGTGTCAATAGTTAATCGAATTGAGAAGCTACAGCGGAATTTTCTTGGCAAGGCAAAGGTACTAAGAAAAAGTATCATCTGGTTATGTGGAATAAAGTCTGTAGATCTAAAAGAGAGGGAGGGCTTGGCTTCAGATCTCTTAAGATTATGAATCGCGCCCTTCTAGGGAAATGGTTGTGGAGAATTGGAGACCAGTCAGATAGTTTGTGGAGACATATTATTTTGTCCAAATATGGGGTGAGACGGAATGGTTGGGACATTACTGGACCATCCCACAGATGCTCAAGTTGGTGGAAAGATATCGTGGACATTAAGGATTCTTTCAATGCACAAATCAGTTATCAGGTTGGGACGGGTGAAGACATCCTCTTCTGGCATGATGTTTGGGTGGGCGATACTCCCGTAGCGGTACAATTTCCGGACCTGTACAGATGCGTTAGGAACAGACACGCAAAGGTTCTTGATTATATGGATAGGGCTGAGGACAGGGTTCTTTGGGGTCCAATTTTCAGAAGAGATTTAACTGAGTCGGAAGAACAAAATCTTATGATTCTCCTTGACAAGCTTGGTCAGATTTCTATACCTGTTCAAGGGGATGATAAAAGAGTGTGGGCTGCTTCCAAAGATGATGTGTTTTCTGTTTCTTCATTCTTCGGGGTGCTGTCAAACATTCATAACCCTCATAATTGGTTTGACTACCTTTGGAAGACCAAGGCTCCTCCTAGAGTCTTGGCGTTTGGTTGGTTAGCTCTACAAGGCAGCATTCTCACTATGGACAATCTTCGTCGCCGCGGGGTGATTTTAATTAACGCTTGTCCTTTATGTCTATCGGAGGAGGAGTCTGTGGATCATCTTTTGCTCAAGTGCAGTTTCGCTCATGCCATTTGGACGTCTACCTTAGATTGCTTTGGATGTAGTTGGGTCTTCCCTAGATCCATATCAGAGCTTTTTCTTGCTTGGAAATTTGGATTTCAGTCTAAGAAAGGTAGACTTCTCTGGCGTTCGTCTTTTGTTGCAAACATTTGGTCAATTTGGAAGGAGAGAAATAGGCGATGCTTTGAAGGTTGTTCTTCTCCCTCTGCTACTGTTGCTTTGAAAGCTAGATTTTTGGCTGCGTCCTGGGTCTCTGTGTTGCCCGAATTTTGGGGAATGCCTATCGAGCTACTGTTGTCTAATTGGAGGGAAGTAGTATCATGTTAATCTCTTGCCTACTTTTTTGGGGGCCTTTGACCTGTTTAGGAGACTCTGTCTCTCCTTTTTTGCTTTTTGGATGGTTTCTTTCTTCCCTCCGTATCTTTCTTTGCTCTTCAGTATATATCTTTTGTACTGTTTTGCTTTGATTAATACAATTCATCATTCAAAAAAAAGTATTGACAACAATTCCAAAGGGGGAGATTGTTGGAATTTGAGATGACTTGAAAGTCTTTTGACGAATTGAAGAAGATAGTATCTCAAGTATTGATTTGAGTTGGAATTATTGTCAACACATTGTCACAAGCATGATGATAATAGGCTAGTGTTGATAGAGCTGAAAAGAAGAAACAGAATTGAAACAGTCAGGAATTCAGAATTCCTGTTAGAAGGCGTCCAACAGAGGCACCTGTTAAAAGGTGTGAAAGCATGGAGTTTGCCAAGAGTAGGAGAGGGAGAGGGAGACCCAAGAGAAGTTGGAAAGAAACTATTAAACATGATCTTGCCTACATGGATCTAACGGAGGACATGGCCCTAAACAGATTTGATTGGCGTCGTCAAATCCATATAGCCGACCCCACCTAGTGGGAAAAGGCTTGGTTTGGTTTGGTTTGGTTTGGTTAGGAATTCAGAATTCCTGAAGCAGAGCATGCGGTCGACCGGGCAACCCATGCGGTCGACCGCGCAAAGAGAAACCTGCAGAAACAGATTCAGGTAGCTCCCAGTTATTTTCGTGACACAGTGTGTCTTCGGTCGACCGGGACCCCAGGATGTCGACCGAGCGCGATAATTGACTGATTCCAGACAGTGTATGATGTCGACCGAGCAAGGCAGGATGTCGACCGAGCACGGGAACCAGAGTTGCGCAGAATTAGAAGTTGTGCACGAAAATTAAGCACTCTTATCTAATTTGTTTGGGACTCTTTCTAAACGAATTGTAGCCTGTTTTGAACACAATTAAGGGTTAACATAACCTATAAAAAGGCATGTATGGGTCGTTCATAAAGACACCAAAGAGAGAAAGAAGAGAAGAGAAAAGAGAGAGAGTTTTGGAGAGAAGAAGAGTGCTGTTGCTGTGTGCTGTTGTGCTGCATCTTTCTACAGCAAGTGTGGACGAGGATGTGCTCTTGAAGATGGTATTTCGTCCATAAGATAAGTGTCTCTCTGTTTATGCTTTAATTTCAATTTGTAAGGGATTGAGAGAGAGAGAATTGTAGAGGGGAAGGGCTGTAGACAGAGTTAATCTTCTATTCTGTTCTTACATCAAGTTGGTGCTTGGTGTTTAGGGGTTTGGTGATCCTATCTGTTGGTGCAGATAAATTGTAAAGGGAGTCGGTGCTTCCTAGATAGTTGGTGCTATCTGAAACTAAGGGTTGGTGCTCTTTGTCGTTGGTGCGACTAAATAAGATTCAGATCTGTCCCGGATTGGTGTTCGGACAGTCTTTGAACCGTGGACGTAGCCTTTCGGTGAACCACGTTAAATCTGGTGTCATTGTGTGGTTTGACTTGTTTTGTTGTTGAATTGGACCTGTTTTTAGAAATCACTGATTCACCCCCCCCCCCCCCCTCAGTGATCGCGATATCCAACATAGTTACTAATAAATCATAATATAAACAGATCACATCATAATATAAACAGATCACATAGAAGATTATCTTAACCATGGTTCAAAATAATGGCCGTCACGTAGCGTAGCAGCCGCATTATCGGCTGTAGCGATTGAGGCCGTTTACACTATTTTTGAGAATTGCAGCGCTACGGTTTAAAACCTAGTGGAGCCAAGTAGTTTTAATTTGAAACATTGTTTTTCTTATTTCTTCTCCTCAATAACCTTTTCTAAAGTTGTCTCTACTCTTATATTGTTCCAAATCACTAAAAGAATACAAGATTGACTGCTACACAAGATTGCCCGCTACATAGAGTTTTGTCCACTGGCCACTACGCCTACCGCAACCGTTATTTTGATACTTGAACTTAACCATGGATGAAAATAGCGATCGCTACGCGATCAAGACCGCTACGCTAAATACAATTTAGACCGCTATGCTAAATACAATTTAGCGCCGCTCTCATTTGTAGCGGCCGCGGCCTCTATAGTCCACTAGAGGTTGCTATGGAATGAGACTAGACTGCTACTTTCCACCATTTTTTAAAACACATAGTTAGGCCTTTTCTTCTCTTTTCTATCCAAACAACATTTCAAGGTAACTCTTCTACCTTCCGATACTTAAAAAGAAAACAAAACAACACAAGATTTTGACTAATTGAAGCTAATACATAAAATACCTCTCAAGAGCTCTTCTCTAGGTATATCCTGGTAGACACCCCCTTAGATATTAGTAAAAGTATTATTTTCTCAATTCTCAACAAAAGTAAATTGTTTGTTTTGATGAAAGTGAATTTTTCTTTTGGTTTGAACTTTAAGCTTTACACATTATTTTTAAGCAAAAAATAATTTATATATTTTGTGTTATACATAATTATGCTAAATTGCTTATTTAAATTATGAATTAAAAAATGCATAATAATTTCAAACGTAGTATAGCTAACCAACATGAATGCATGGAAAACAATAGATCAATATTGCTATTTTATAATCATTCAGCGAATAGAGAACCTCTATGCTCTAAAGGGACCGCTACACCCCCTATTTTAGTTACTATAGGCAAAAGGTATCAAATATTAATATTTTCCACTATTCTGGGTTTTTTGGATACTTCTTCGAATTTTTTTACCACTTATTCAATTCACACTTCTACACCGCTATGTATTGCCCGCTACATATCGTTTTGGCCACCGGCCGCCGCAACCTCCTCCTCCTCCTCCTTCTTCTTCATTATTATTATTATTGATAACGTGTACAAGAAGTAGAAGAGAACATTCAGATATGTGCAATATGTGGTTCCAGTTACAATGCGCAAAAGAGGGCACACCATACCAGAATATGAAGTGGTAGATCCTTTGAAGAAAATCTTGATGCAAAGGATTTGATCTCAATGACTGAGGAAAGATCACATACCTGCAAAGAGCAATTAATGAATCATTCTATTGTGGAGAAATTTGATTTAAAAAAAAAAAGACCAATGATTGTCAAGTGAATGTCCTTTAATTGTGTATTAAATACTTTCATAGAGCACATTTTATTCTGCTATGCATTTGGGGTAGCACGAAAAACCGAAAGCACAAAAGTCAGGTCACTGTTTACTAACCAATCATTATCCTAGTCACTAATATAACATGGAGAAATTGAAAAGCAGTATCTAGAGATGTCAAGTGGGCCATGCCGGGCCCGCCAGTCAATGGGCCGTGCTGGGCCGAGCTTCGCAGGCCCGCCAGCCCGTTTGGCACGGCCCGCCAGGCCCGCCTGGCAAACGGGCCAGCCCCGCCAGGCCTGCCAGGATCGGCCCGCCAGGCCCGCTAGGCACGGCCCGCCTGGCCCGCCAAAAAAAACTATTTTTTTATATATTTTTTTAATTTATAAAAATCTAATTCCCAGCCAACCAACAACCCTAGGCATTTTCTAATAAAAAAAACACTTACATAACTTGGTAAGGTAGGACTTTAGTGTAAATTAGTCACACTAATAATGAGGGGCAATGTGTTTTTGGGGAGAAGTAATAAAGGGAATGTTTTGGTGTGACACACTTACCTTCACTAAATTTGCCCCCTTGCCTTCACTAATTTTGTTGTCTTGAGAGATATTTGAGAATCTCAAATGAAATTCCCTACCTGGATTCATCTATGTTCAAGAACCCTGAGCATTTGAGAAGTTGAGATTCTTTATAGGTTGGAAAGCTCAGAATTAAACACAGGAATATGTTCATAATTCAGCCATTTATGTTCAATACAATATCGTCACATGTACCCATAACTCCACTCTCGATCACATCACATGAAGCCATATATTTACATTGATATGAACACTAAGAAAAAGAAGTAAAAAATATGTAACCATGATAAAGATAATGAGAATTATTGACTAAGACTAAAAACCCATAACTAAAAATAAAGAAATTGATGCAAATCTAAATAAAATGAAGTCCAAGGTTGTGGTTTCATGGTGGGTCATTTGGAAGACTTGAAATGATTGTTGATAAAGGTAGAAATATTTAACCGCGCTAAGTTCTCATTTAAAGTATGATAATTAAGCCAAAAAATAGAAATTGAGTTTGCCATCTCAATTGAAATATCCTTAACCATGGCATTTCAATTTGGCTGAAAAATGAGTAGAAAAAAGGACATGATATGATTTTTTTATATTTCAGGTTGTTTGAATGAAAGAGTGAAAAGTTGGATACAAAAGGTGTTAGCTTCTCATCATCATCTAAAGTGGTTAGGTTCTCATCCTAATGTAACTAATAGTTTAATATTCGTGGTTAGGTTCACATCCTCATCTAACTAGTTTTAATATTGTTTGAATAAATATTAGTATACAACAGTTAGGTAGTCTAGTGGTTGTGTTTATCTTTCACATCCTAATGGTTGTGAGATCGAGTTCACCCAAATACATTTATTTTTAAAAGTATATACAAATTACGCAATCATCAAACTGGCCCGCCTATAACTTTATTAGAAAAAAAAAAAAAAGAGGCACGCCTGGCCCGTGGGCCGGCCTGGCACGGCCCGCTCCAGCCCGCCCCACTGCGGGCCGTGCCACTGGGCCGTGCCGTGCCAGGGGTTTTCCCTGGTGGGCCGTGCCGGCCCGGCCCGTGGCACGGGCGGGCCAGTTTTGGGCCGGCACGGCCCGTTTGACATGCCTAGCAGTATCCAAACTCCAGAGATTTCCAATTCCTTGTAACACGAGCATAGTAGGAAGGTAGGAAACCATCCTTTCAACCAAAAGTATCACAGCAACATGAACAATCGTTAATTTGAATGCATCTTAAATCTCAGCAAACAAAAGGATAGGAATCCAGTGCATCCAGAAATAGTTAAAATAGATTTTGACAAAAAACAAGATAAATGGACAGTACAACCACAATCATACCTCCAAGTGCACATTTCTGTTGCCCGTTGTTGATTGAATTTTTAAGAGGGCAGCTTCTCCCCTTTCCTTACTTCGGCAAACCATATATACAGTTGCACCACTGAGATTTTCAATAAAATTAATTAATGGAAAATGCAATTTCTAAAAGACAATCCTTAAAGTCAGCACCAATGCAGTATATAAAAGCAACACCGTGAAGCAAGACCCTCAGCAGCGGCAAAGCCAATGCCAGAATTTGCTCCAGTAACTACGCAATTTTTTCCTTCTAGCTGTTCTTGCATTTCTTCTGTTCTGAAATTCTTTGAGTGCTTCCTGGAAATAAAGACGTAATTTCCAAAAGAAAATAAGCTTTATGCTTTCCAACATAAATCCTCACAAGAAACCATTAATGGTTAGAACACCATAATATATATTCACAAACTTGTTTGATGCTAAAAAACTTCAAACATTTATGGTACAGATGAAGTCCTCATCAAAACTGGACCTTTATGTGATTTTTTTTTCTTCCATCGGTAACGGCAAAATAAATTAAAGAAGCAAAAGAGATTACAACCGACTAAATTCCATAAACAACATGATTCCCAATCACAAGGGTATAAAAGCATTATACCCGAAACAAGGGAGAAAACATATTACATAGTACAAGCAACCAAATTAGAAGACCTTGTTTGAGACAGATTGGACATGTTCAATGCAGGCTGGCACCCAATGCAAGACGCTAACCAGTGCACTAATAGCCAACATTTCTGCTTCATCATGAAGTTATTTTTGGACTTTGGACAATGGCTGTTTCAAGCGTATCAGTTGTTAAATTTTTTTTTGAGTTCCATTATTTGTTTTAAAATTTATAGCATAAATGTGACTATTATGCTGAATTAGACAACAGTCATTTCAAATATCACTTGTTAATATTTTTTTTTTCTTAATTTGGTTTAAATCTAAAGCTGAAATGAACACCTGCACAAAACAAAGTCCAGCAACTGAATTACTGTAATTCCATAGATGGCCTCAATTCATTTCCCAAACATCCTCTATACTCATATAGAGAAGGTGTTTCATAGAACTTATGAACTGCATTTTGTAAAAAAAAATCCGATTATTTTGTGATATAAAAAATGTGGAACATTCCTTAAATAGCTCAAAATTCAAATCCACCAGTCTGCGGACCTAAGACCGAGCATTTTCAATCTAATGCAGACTTGATGTCTATGATTATTTCATGCATCACCTTTATGCAATAATGTTTATCATCACGCCCGCACTTTACTTTAGGGTTGTTATGCTAGCATGTGTTTAACAACTTTCCCAAGATGTATCATATCATAGACTACGATGCCAAGATGTGGGATGGATATGGTAGGTACACACTATGGATATGGCTGGCACGACGAATTTTATATCCCCCCCAGAAAAAAAAAAATGAAGTATTCCATACTATGCAACATGATACTTGCTTATTTTGATTTCAGGTGTCGACAAACATTTAAAAAAAATGGTTACTGCCCAGTGCGGGTCCCGCCAGGGGCGGACCCATGTATTGGCACATGGGTGCGGATTTTGGAAAGGGCCATAAGGCTTCAGCATAGTTGACCCAGCCGCCCCACCCATTCAAAATCGATCGCCCCACCACCTCTCCTTAGTCCTGTCTCTCAAGTCACGTTCCCTACGAAAAGGAACTTTCTCTCCAGTCTCTTCCCATTTGGCTCTGGAAGATCTCTCTCAGTCAGGCTCTCTATCTCTCCCCCTCTTTGCCTACTTGTGAAAGTTTGCTGGTGTTTATTGAGCAATGTCCATATAGAGAAAGAGATGTAAAGATGAACATATTTTGTTTCTATCTGTAGCGATTTTTGTTATAATAAAGTGCTTATTTGCCCTATTTGAATGACTGAATTTGATACGAGAGTCGAGGAATGATTCAATGTAGATGGAAAATAAAATCCCTAAATTCAAAACCCCTAAATCCATATATCCCTATATCCGAAAACCCCCAATCCATAGTCCCTAAAGCCTAAATCCCAAAACCCAAACCATAATCCCTAATTCCTAAATCTCTAAACCCAATCCCTAATCCCCAATTCTTTTCCCTCTCTTTGAGCATTTCTTTCAATACCTTCACCTTGACATAACAAATAATTCCTATAGCAAAGTTTGATAATTTATGTAACTTCTCACCTTCACATCGTTCACAGTACTGTTTTTTTTTTTTTTTTGACAATGCACCAAATTATCAGTTGTATTTTAGAATTATACATGGAGAAGTTTGATAGTTTATTGTCTTCTGAATTCTGATCTTGAGATGAGAGTTTTATTTATGTGAATTTTAGATTTCTGATGGTTTGCTTAAGGTGGAGCTTCTCAATTTGAATATGGTTTCCAGGTTTGCTAGAGATATTTAGAGCATAGACATATTAAGTATTAACAGTATGAAAGCAATTTGAAGAAGAAGAAGTGGAATAAAACGTACTCGAAGCCAGATTTTGTGAAATGCATGAATCCGTAGACACCGAAAGCGGCAGACCTCCATGCCTGTTTCCATTGAAAAGACAACAAGAAAGGTACATTTCCATGGAAAATGTTAAGTAGCCAAAAACCCAAAACCCTAGTAGAAGAATTGTTAGAGAGAGAGAGAGAGAGAGAGAGAGAGAGAGAGAGAGACCTTCTGAAGAAACATGGTTGGATGGTGTTTGGCTTCTTTCCCAAAAGCGATTTGGAAAGTTGCTTGCTGCGTTAGACACGTGTTACTTCCAAGGATTATTTTTATATTGAGGAAAATCTTCGAGCGTGCACAGTCAGTCACATGTGAAAACATTCTCTCTATCTCTCTCTCTCTTTAATGAGAATCTGAGTAGATCCAAGGTCTCAACGCCTATATTGGATTTTTTTGGACAATTTTTACTGAGATTTGAAAATGTATGTGAGGATTAGGAAGAACAAAGATCAACGGTGTGGATAGTAAATTGACGGCCTATAAAAGTCTAAAAAATTAGATCTTACAATTTGGACTTTTTCACAAACTTTTTAAAATTAATAAATAATTAAGATAAGAATTTTGACCTTTTAACCTTTCTAAATATATAAACAAGCTGAACAGTTTGGATCATATATTAGAGGCCCACATGAATTTAAAAAAAGGAGTAAGCTTTTTGATGGCCCCATGGGATAAACCCACCTTGTTATTCACCGTATTGTCCAGTGCACCGGCACAGGCACCTCTTGCTTATGTGAAAAAAGGTGTGAAGTGGTTTACGGCTGCTGTGAAAATTAAAATTAAGGTATACAAATGTGCTTATTTTTATACAATTGTATATTTGATTTACACATGAGTATCATTTACATATACAAACAAACATAATGATGTGTAAATATATGCATGCATTAAAGATGAAAAAGCAGATGGGACCAGCACCTTTCATGGATCTACTTTACTAGGATGATGGTGGGAAATAATTTCTAAGTCAACAGAGGTGATTATTTTAATTGTTTTAATGGCATGTTATAACTTATAAATCCTCGCCTTTGTCTTTCCATTTCAACCTCTTTTGTAAAATTCAATGCCCACGGATAAACTCTGTTTGCTTGAAATTAATTTTTGAGATCCGAAAAGGTTTATATGAATTTCTGATTGAATCATCTTTAAGAATTTGTATTACTTATTTTATAAAAAAAAAATTTACAAAAAGATGGCCATTTCAATTAGACATAAAAATATTTAAAAGTGATCAAACAACTTTTGTTCTTTTTCTATATGACATAAAAATATTTAAAAGTTTTCCTTTTCCAATTAAAATAAATACCGGAATGTCTATTTTTATAATTTTCTTGTGGAAACAACTCTATTTAAAATATATATAAAATTGAATCCACTCTATTTGGACAAGCCTCTACTTACAAAGGAATGTCTTAGAATAGATGGTAAATAAAATAGGAAAAGAAAAATCTTTTATGCATCTTAAATAAAAACACATTCCTAATATCCAATGACATTGGGGTCATGGGGTGGGTGGTTGTTTTGATTATGCATGTTAAATAAAAATACATTGTGGGTGGCTATTTGGACGGTAGGGATTGAAAATCCTATACGGCCTTTAGCCCAAAATCTCTGACCCCAGGATAAATTAGTACATAAACTCCTTTTTGGACCCAAATATCAAACATCTTTGAAAGATAGCAGCAGTACAGTAATATTGAAAGACCTCCCGACAGTCTTTTAGCAAAAATATAAAAAAGAAGGGACAATGACAGTGTGACTGAACTTATACCTACAATTGCCCTAAAATGGTCAAAAAATAAATAATTCATGCAGAGCTGTTCGTCCTTAAATCCATGGGATATTGTAGGGTGCCATATCCTAAAATTGTAACTTTCGGAGCATCATTTCCTATACGAATAGCTCTGCAGGAATTTTGTAATTTTTGACCTTTTTGGGGGAATTATGAAGTATAAGGGCAGTCGTACATCCAATACCCCAAATAATAATAATAATAATAATAATAATAATAATAATGGACCTCCCTTTAAAGTCCCAAACTAAAAGAAACGATTTGGACTTTTTGTAAAAAAAAAAAAGAAGGAAAATCCAAGATTGCATGACTAGAATATCTGAACCAAAACAATGATTAACCTTCACTGGCAGTTTCAGATCAAGCTCCCTTTCTAACAATCTTAGAAGACGACAATTGGCTAAGATGAGTTTTATCTCAGGTAATTCATTGTTCTGAAGGGTCCTGAGAATGGTTTTGATGTGATGTTGAATTATAGTTTAGACTTCAATGGTGATGAGCATAACCTGTCATCCAAATGCTGACCTCAAATTAGCAAGGCTTGTTAAATATTCCAATAATCACCATTTTCTGTTTCTTGTAATTACCTATGTATGACCCACATTTACAGACCTGGAAATTCCAATTCAATACTTTATAAAGGTCCGAAAAGCATGTTTGAACCAGAAACATTAGCTCCCTTTTGTCAACAGCCATTGTCATTAACCATTTAAATAAGATCATGGTTTGTCCTGATTAACTGCTATTTTCTCTTATTTTCTTAATTGAATAGGTCTACTTTTTCGCTCATTCTCTGCAAACTGTACACTCCTTTGAACATTTTTATTATTATTTGTACACTCCTTTGAACATTTTTATTATTATTTAATAAATTTGAATTTTGTTAACATATGTCATTCTTACATAGGTCATCTTTCAAAAAAAAAAAAAGTCCATTTATACTTTTTTTTTTTTAATTGGTGCAAGCATGGATTTCATTGCTTGTATGCTTCTATTTGAACAACCAAAGGTGAATGAGCTAAGGTTAAAAACCCCAAATTTTCTACATTATCTCAGTTCCAACTGGATCAACTGCAAAATAGACTGAAAGAAATTTTGCCGCGATTGGCTGGAACTTCAGCCTCCACATCTGCATTTAGGAGAGAGAAATAAGAGTGGCAAATGTAAGTTGTACTCGTATATGTCGTTTATCGTCATCTCTTCTTCATAGAAGCATTTCTCATTATCTTTATTTTTCAATGAATAGCCAAAAAAAGCACAGATTCAAACCTTAAGCGAGAGAAGTTCAGCTTGAGGCTCAAGAATATTAATATGATCATTAAGCTTGAATATGAATAGATTTTGGTGGTTTTTTTTTTTTCCTAAGCCTCTACACCATTGAGCTGTTGCACCTCACTGTTCACAGAAGATCATCATCAAAGCCTCCACACCATTGAGTGTGGCCTGTTTCTACATTTCACTGTTCACAGAACGAGCCCCAAAATAGCCCAGAATGGAAAATGCAAACCACAAACCATGGGCCGAAAATAGACAGAAAACAATGATATGTAGAAGCAGGCCACATTCAAGCCAAAGGAAAAGGGCCAAGCAGTTTATTACTATGATTTTCAACATGGTTAAATTTGGAGCAATGTTTCCACAGAGACTCGTTGCATCAGTCTGAATAACGAAACTCTTGAGTACCATTACCATACATACAAACTTGGGTATCATATGCTTATTGCCCTATGTGTCAAGGAATACCCAATTCCTCATTTGGAAGTGTGAAAGATCTGAACTTCTCTAAGATTCACAGTAATCACAATGCCATCAGAACTTAGAAATGGCATTGCAAAAATTAATTACATTTCAGTACCCTGTAGACACGCACGCTCGTGCGCAGAAATCCCAGACTGAGTCATGCTAACTTAATGACAAACATTTTCCATAATGAAAGGTTGAATGCAGGAATCTGGCATATAAGAGATGCCTAGTGGGCCACTATAGGAAAGCAGCAGTACTAGATTACATCCTTGGGGAAAAAACAGAAAAAAGGAGCCTCATTACCTGTTACTAGCTGTTAGATCAAGGCAATAGAAGTTGATGGTATATAAACAATATACGGTTTGAAACCATTGCATTTGATCGGACAGTTGGTGACATCCAATAAGGTTAATTTTTTATAACTAGCTAGTCGATTAACCCCTATTTTGCTTGATGGGAGCAGTGGGCACTACATGCATGCCTGTCTCCTGTATTCAGTTGTTATTAAGATGATAATGCAAGTGTGTTTTTATGCTAGTGCTTAAGTTCCAGAATATATGATTACTCTACAGGATTTAGGATGCATACATTTTTGTACTCTGAGCTATCTCTGAAGATATTTAAGGCCTCAACTGCAGGTGTGGACCAATAAAATTAGCATCAGAACGAAACAATGGATGATTTATTCAGCAGAAGTCTATGAACATGATCAAGTATTGGAAAGAGACAACTGGTTAATTATAAATTAGAAGCAATAAATTCTCTTTTGGATCCTAAAGAAATTCAGGAGAGATTCAAAAGGCTCAACCCAGAAGGACTCAATGATATATAAACTGAATGCTAGTGATTTTCAAGTGGATTTGGTATTTGGCATACTAAGTCGAAGTTCATAAAGAGAACTTACGAGTTGGAAAACGTATCACCACTGCATGTGTGTATTCTCTTTCATTAGGATTGATATTTGCACCTGAAAATTGAGATATGAAACACCTCACATAAGCCAAGTCAGACCAATGATAGGTTGTGTTAAGAGAAGTGATAATTGAGATTAGTATATTATCAATAACATTAGATTGATGATATCTGCAAAATCAATTGTACATTTGTACCAAGTTTTAAAATAACAGTATCAGTTGGCATATCAGCAGGTGCAGAAAACTGATTAAATAGAAGCATCAATTCTCATCATTTATAGGCTGTATTAGTCATTAGAGGTTTATTTTTTTCTAAATAACCCCAAAGAAGTTCTTTAAAAAATCCAAAAACAAAAGAATATTGTAAAATGATAGCTACTTCTTTTTCTTTTTCTTTCTTTTTTGTTTTTTAAGCATTGGGGTGTAGTACATATATGTATTGAACCCTATAAAGGATAGTTTTTGGAATAAAGCTCCTGTACTGTTTTCCTCCGCTTGTACGTTTCTTTTTCTCGAATGGACTTCTCTCTTATAAGTTTCTGTTATCATTAAAAATAGGGAAAAAAATGTGAAAATGAGAGAGAATAATGTAGATATAAGAATTAAGGCACAAAATTGATAACCATAATCAAAAGGCTCAAGGATCTTAAGATCCACTCTAATAACAAAACTAATGCAAGAGGAGACAATACTTGGGTGTTCTTCTAAATGATTATCCTAGCAACTAGCACTCTCCATATTATCATTGCTACTTGTGTGCTCATAGAAATAAGACTTGTGTCGCGTGAAATGGGGAAGAAATATCTTTTTACGAGAAAAGTCAACCAACTAGACTCACTCTTATTTGGAATACTACAGAGACCTTTTACATAATAAAATAGGCAACAAAGAAATATGAGAAAAATATGCTTAAAGCATACTAGGATTATAAATACTATTGGTGAAACTAAACTTTATCAATAAATAGGCCATAACATCTCCAATACTTGCTAGAATTGCAGGATCTTGAACTTGTATAGGTAATTAAATAAACCATCAAAGGCGTCTAATTGTGTCAATGAGGCATAATTTTACACATGAATGAAATTATGAAATGACCACCTGTAAAAAAAACACGAAATATACATCAAAGACAACAAAAGCCAATTCAATCGCCACTTGTGCAGCCACTGCTAAGAGGATGTGGGCCCTCCTTTGGGATCTTTTAAATATTCTGGAACTGCATCAGGTTACAAAAGAAAGGGCCAGTGTGCCTCATTCAATGGCACAATTAGATGGTTATGAACACCAATCTGCACAATTTTCGGAACCAGTCTGATTTCCCAATTTTCCACATATGTATCAGTCACTACTGACCAGAAAAAGCATATTGCAGGAGGGACACATGTATCAGTCACCGGGGGCGGGGGGAGAGCAAAATCTTAATGCAGGTAGAGAAAAATGTTGATGTTCTTGTCATATCTATGAACGACACAACTGTGGATAATAAGAAAAGATTAATGTCAACAGACCCTGGGTAGCCTGCACAATCAAGGAGCCAAACTGCACAATCAGGTTGGTAAGAGTATCCAATGCATCTTCCACAGTTTTTCCGAAGGCGCTCTCAATCACTGAAATCAGAAGTATAAACTCCACCCCATGGTTGAAGTCCTGTTTCCCACAAGCAACACTATTGTCTTCACAAATTATCATTAGGGAATTATAACAGATGAAAGTTATAGTATGAAGCAAGGAAAATGGCTAGGATTGATGGAAATCAGGCTAAAGAGACTCAAGGGAAAAGAAAAGCAAATATAAATATGGATAATTTGAAAATAATGATCTTGATATAGCTGAATTAAAATACACTTCAGAAACTTCCAAATCTAACTTAAGTGAGTTAATTCCAGTTTTATATTGGAAAATAAACAGTAAGTTATGAAATATATTAGCATGAAAAAAATAGGTAAGGTTTATAAATATGTTGCTGCCTAACCTCTCCCTTCCGAAATATTGGCAGGATATCATCTTCAACTTCAGATTCGTAATCCACAGAAATCAAACCCTATTTAAGGCCCACAAAACTGTAAGTGCAAAGAGTAAGGAATCACTTGTTGAAATTATTAATAAGAAATGATAAATGTCAAAACTGCTGCTCCATAGACTAAAAAGAAAAGAGCAAGAAATTTGGGTGTTGGAGTTCAGTGTTTACATGTCAGGGCATACATGGCAGTACGGCATCACGTGTTCCTTGAGAACTCCAGTGGAAGAGATTTCATGGAATTTTGCAAGGTCTTCCTTCCGTTGGAAACGCATGTATACTGCGTGAGTGAAACCATCCGCATTCAGATCAACAATACGACCTGCAAGAGTGATCAATCATCTTCATGATTGGAACTCATTGAAATTCTCAGTATGTCAATGTAAGTGGGTGCACGTTTATTGCGGATTTTCATGCATATCAGATTCTTGCATCAACTTTTCAACAACCTTCGAGATATCTATATCACATGACCTAAATGTTGTCAAGTTCTGTTAGACAAGCAATCTAGACTCTAGTTAGGGGTTTCACAAATGAGTGCAATAGCTGGGGAAGTAATCATACATCTGACAATAGAATAGCATGATTATTTCAATAAAATACAAACTTAAATATCCAAGGACTTGATTAAGGAGGCAAGCTAATTGAATTGTATATGTACAACATTGCCCACATCACCAACCTATAAGCTAATGTTGAAATGACTGAAAAACATTGCCGCATTGACATGACACACCCAAATCTATAGAACTAAAAGGATTGATAATTACAATAGTACTGAAATATAAGATTTGGCAGAAAATGCCAAAAGTGTGTTGATTAGACACCCCCAACATTTGAAAACAGATGTGCCCTACCGATGATACTGTGACACGCGTACTAGCAAATATGTCATTCTACCGAAATTGTGAGGATTGTGAAATTTTATTTTATTTTATTTTTATTTTTGAAAAAATTAGACTAAATTGTAAGTGTGAAACATTCCCAAACTATCAACTAAATGTGGTTGTTATATGTAAAATGACCGAATTACATTGCAGTTAATATGATGCATCAAATATAAGTAATAAAAGTGATAGTTGATCAAAATAGTACTGAATACTAAGAACAAGATTTATTGTGAAGCTAACAAAGCCCGAGGTGTGTTGGTTAGGCATCCCCTCCAAAGAAGCTTTACATGGTTTGAGAACAAAACAGTGCTCCCCTATTGATTGTCCATGATATCAAAAAAAAAGGGTAAAAAAAGGGAAAAGGAAAGATTGATTATGAAAACCATTTGGCCTTGCTAATTGCTAAAATTCATAAAGAAACTTTTGTCCCTTGATGATTACAGAATATACATCACTGAAAACTTACAAAACAAGTAAAAATATTTATGATAATTCCTCACTCCATTTTGACACGATCCGCGCCACCAGGCATCAACAATGTCAAAAATGTCTCCAAGTTGACTTGTCCTGTGTCCTATCTGTACATTACCTGTTTGTATATCTTTGGGTTATCACTTTGACATTAATTTCCCTCTGCAATTATGGACTTTTGATCTCCCACGCGCGGTTCTCATGAGAACTGTGCACGGGAGAATATTCTCGCTGCAGTTATATATATGGAAATTCTCCAAGATGCCACACTTTAAAAGTGCCCCTTTTTTTCCGGCATCTTTTTTGGCTCATGGGGCCCACCTTGAGTCAATCTAGTCTTTTCGTACCCACTACAACCCCGCCTGAATGGTCATAAGTCCAAATGTGACAACTCATCCAACTTTCCTCACCATTGGATTGAAGACATAATAAAATGATGCCTCTAAACCATTAAGTTTAGGACTATAGATCAAAAGGTTAGGATGATCTTATGGAGTAAAAATCTTGTATATAGGTAGGTCTCACATAGATCTTCCATCCAATGGACTTACAGGATCATCATGCATCTAAGTAGGCCCAACTAGGAGGGGCATTTTTCTACTAAAAACACCCGGGTGCTGTCCTAGCGCTCCCCATATTACACACACACACACCCTTTTTTTGTGCACACCATGCACACCTCATAGCTGGGTGCACCTGATGACCCCATCCGAAAGGACCACACACCCCTAAATTACAGTGGTCTCATGTTTAACACCTATCTAAATGGTCTGTACCGTTGGATTGATGGGTCAATTTTTAAAGGGCTGAAACGTGTTGGCCGTTGATGAAGGTGTTAGGATATTTAGATGGAGCCCATATTTTGTACACATGTAGGCCATAACCAGATGAAGACATTCAACACCTCACACCTGGGTCCCATCCCCAAGTGGGTCCCAGGTGGGCCCCACATCGAGGTATGCATTTAACCTTGGCTCAATAATTAGTAAGGATGGGGAGATCGATGAAGATGTAGAACATAGGATAAAAACGGGATGATTGAAGTAGAGACTTGCCTCTAGAGTGCTTTGTGATCGACGAATGACAACAAAGTTAAAAGAAAAATTTTACAGGACAGCGATAAGACCAGGTATGACCTATGGAGTAGAATGTTGGCCAATAAAGAAGCAACATACACACAAAATTAGCAGAGAGGAAAATATCGAGGTGGATGTGTGGTAAAACTAGGAAGGATTAAATTAGAAATGAGCGTTTTCGAGAGCATCTAGGGGTAGTAACAATTGGAGAATAA
>CM022954.1:51434148-51503393 GCA_012931725.1 Litsea cubeba
ATTTGAGATTGTATGTATCTGTCATATTGATATGGGTGATGACAGTGAAAATTGGGTGTCACATTAATCTTGTGTTGATTTCTTCCCAATGGAAAGCTTGTGAGCCCCACCACTTTATTTTTGTGAGAACTGACTACTCCTGCATTCAGTTCCATGCCATGTTAGTCTGCCACATTAGATGATTTAGTGCTCACTCCATTGAAAAAGAAAGGGCCCATGTGACGTTGATAGTCTATGATTGATCAACAAAATTTGCTGCGAATACTAGAATATTAAAACCCAGTTACAAATAAAGCTCATCATTTTGAACAATAACTTAGTATTATATATATGATTGATTACGTAAGTTGATTTTGATAGATGCCTAATTAGTGAGAAAAAAGAAGCAACCTTCGAAGAACTTTGCTTTGTAAAGTCATACTCTTCTATTTGTTACGGAGCTCACCGATGATCAATCCAAATCTTCTGAAACAACAACTATCCATCTAGGTGGGGCCTATTGAATCTTTTGTTTTTCTTCCTAAGCATTTCCAAAATTAGCAAGCCCTCTCACGGTGGGCCCCACCAAGATGCATCTGTTCTGCTCCATCAGAGCCGTCAATTCCTCTCACTCTCCATGAGCCATGAGAAGCTTGTTTCTTGGTTAGTTCATGAAGAGTTGGTACGTTTCCAAGCAGATGAAGTCTCTCTGTCACCTTTCATTTTTCCTTTGAATCGAATCTACTTTAACTTCCTTTTCTTCTTTTTTTTCTGCACAAGTTGAAAGAGATTCCTAAACAGCTGAAATCTACACTTTAAGATTGATAAAGAATTTTAATAAATTCCTACTTCTTCCCCTAACAAAAGAGAACAATCTTAGGTGCCACTCATGTTGGGCCCCACATCATCCATGTCACATCATGATGGATGGGTGGATATGGATGGTTGGATGGAAGGGTATTAATCAAGTCATCTCACCTGGGGCCTCCAAAAGAGAGGGTAGAAACTTTTTGTTCCAATGGTCCCAATGTATAAAAGTTTGTTTATATCAGCTTTCAATTCAACATCAACTACCAGCAAAGTTTCATAAATTTCTTTTAGAAGAAAATGAACTGCAGCTTGTAGTTACTGTCATTGATCAGTTGACTAGAAGGGTACAATAAAAAAATCTTTTTTTAGATCTAAATGCCTTTTTATACCGAAGACGAGTGGAAATGTGGAATCTATATATTGGGATTGTTTGTTTGCACTTATTTACATATTTCACATGCTTAACACTTATGCATAGTAATTATTTATGCTTATTTATACATCACATGTGTACGTAAGTATCGAAAAATTATGTGTAAATGATGCCCTTTGTTGTGAATCATTTATATGTCCGAGGAGGTGGCAAACAGCTGTATATGTAAATTAGTAAAAGGTGCCAGAGAGGTTAGAGTTTCGTCCAGTAAAAGTTGCTGGTTTGAATCCCTTTGACCATTTTTTTTCTCACTTTTATGGGCCCCGATTTGGTAATCCTAGTCGTTCATCTTCTATATAGATCTAAATATCCCTCAACACATCTTATCTCATATCTTAAATTGTCATCGTTTTTGAGAAGTTTGTAAAAAAAAAAAGGTCCCGAAAATTTGAACAAATAATATCTAATTGTAACAGTTTAGTGAGTTTAGTGGGCTCCTAATTCATTATATGCACCACTCAATATCCTTATATTAATGATAAGAATCCAGATGATTAGTTTTGTATCATATATAAATCTTCAGAAACTTTGGGATCCATGTGAAAAACACAAATGCATCTAAATACATTTAAAATTATTGGACACACTCATTTACTCATGTGAAAATGATGATTTTTACAAATAGTATTTGCATATGAAAAAGTTAAATATAAATCTTTCACAAGAATATAATGCCTATGCTCCTATGTTGATCTTTCACCATGAGAGAAACCCATAGGGCTCAGCTCTGAGTCCAATGGTTCCACTATATAAAAGTTGGTTTATATATCAGCTTTCAATTCAACATCAACTACCAGCAAAGTCTCATAAATTTCTTCTGGAAGAAAATAAACTGCAGCTTGTAGTTACTGTCATTGATCACCTGACTACAAGCGTCCAATAAAAAATCTTCTTTTAGATCTAATTACTCTTTTTGTGCCGAGACCAGTGGAATCTATCTAAATGGGGTCATTTGTTTGCACTTATTTATTTACATATTTTACATGCATAACACTTGTGTATGATCACAAACAGTTGTGCTTATTCATGCATCACATTCACATGTGTACATAAGCATAAATGATTGTGTGTAAATGAGTTCCTTTTATGTGAATCATTTATATATATGAAGAGGTGGCAAATGGTTGTATATGTAAATTAATAAAAGGTGCTAAAGATAATAGAGATCCGTCGAGTAAAATTCACGGGTTTGAATCCCTTTAGCTCACTTTTTTTTTGTCAGTTTGATGGGCCCCAAATTGGTAATCCTAATCGTTCATCTTCTATATAGATCTAAATAAACCCTAAGGGATCTGGTTTTCTACCTTAAATCTTCATAGATTTTGAGAAATTTGAAAAAAAAATCCAAAAAAATTGAACAAATAAGATCTAATTTTAACACTTTTGTGGGCTCCTAATTCATTATTTGTACCGTACGTTCAAGATTCTTATATTAATTATAAGAATCAAGATGATTAGTTTTGTATCTTAAACCTTCACAGGTCTTGGGATCCATGTGAAAAACACAATGCATCTAAATACACTTAAAATCATTGGACGCACGCACTCATTTCCTCATGTGAAAATGATTATTTTTACAAATATGCTAATGTGGTTCACATATGTAGTATTTGCATATGAAAAAGTTAAATATAAAATCCTTTACATGTATATAAAGCCTATGCTCCTATGTGGGTCTTTCACTCCCGACAACCAATAGGGCTCACCTGGCCCCACTATAATCTATTTAACCCCTCACACACTACTAGTTTATTATTCTTCTTAAATGTCATAGGTAGACCCATACTATTTTAAAATCGTTAAATTTAATGTCCACATATCAAAAGATTAAAATGATAGAGAGGACTTAAATTCTTAATATAAATATACTCACATCTGAATCTTTGGATCCCTCACCTCACAGGGCAGTCCTAATAAGAGCCGCCTAAAACAAAAAAAATGAAAAAACACATCTTGACATCTTCATGCAAAGGACAAACCACCCTCTAGAGTCTAGAGTCTAGATCCCCCGCTTCACATGGAGAGATGATGCATTTATACTCCACCTCCCTGTCCTATAGTCAGCTGTCAGATGTATGGTAAAGGGTTATTGTTGTTGTTGCTAGTACTGCTTTTCCATGAGAAAGTTTAAGGAGATCAGATCTACTCATCTACAGCTTTCCTTGCTTAAAAGTTAAAGCCAACAACCTTCTGTATAACTTGGAAAGTCAGGTAGTATTTAGGTGGATCTTGCCATGCAGAAATAAGCTTTTTATTTTGATGGTCAACTCCAAATTGTGTGCCAAATATTGTAAGCAATGGATCATGCCTATTTGTGATAGAGATCAAGGATTAGTTGTCTAGAAGCTATCAACTTTATTTTGTATTCTAGACCGTCTCGTATTATAAGAAGAACAAGCCAAAAGCCAAAAACAATAGGCCAAAAGAGTGAAGATGTATCCTCTTGGAAGGCTCACCCCCTACTCATGCTATCTGATGTCCTGTCCATCTCACCAGTGCCCTCATCCCATTCTCAGTGATTTGACATTATTTAAAAAGGAGAGCCCACATCAGCGGAAAGAAAGCCAACACGACCGAGGTGACCCACTGAGGAGAATTCGAATTCTGAGCAATTAAGTGAGAGATACCGCTTTATAATCATTTTCGAGACCAACTCTTCTTGAAATAAAATTTAAAAATACTCCTTTCGATGAAATGATATTCATTATGAGTGACTTTGACAATGTGGATCCTACTGAAGAATTTCACTCCTTCCTACTGAAGAATTTCACTCCTTCAACATTGGATTTCTACATCTAAAAGCCTCAGAGGATCTGCACTCATAGTATCATGTTACAACTTACAACTTACAACACAACATGCGCTCTACACTATAAAGCTTGTATATGTTTTCCAAATTTAATACACTTGTTTCAACCAAATGAAACCCAAAAATCTGAGTACCCATCCTAATCCTAGTTAACTTGAAATTAACTATGGGGTTCAAATTTCACATAAGTAGGGTTTGGGCTTGAATTTGGCCACATCAATTTAGGTTGGGCTCGGTCAAATCAGCACCCAATACTCAAGTAGCACTACCACATCGGATGGTTGAAAATGTTGGTTGATGGCTATTGGGAAATTTCATGAGTCAATGGGCCACACATTTGTAAGTTACACTTACCAGTTACCACCTACCCTAACTTGCCAAGTCATTCTAGGTGAATGTTGATTCGGCAGTTGGGCCATGGCTTTTCCATCACCGTTAATCCATCTAAATCAATGGCTGTAGATGCGTGTCAGATAAGCAGTCAAAAGAAGGTTAGGTAGGGTGGGTATAAAAATAATCAAAACGTATCAAATTCTGTGTATTGCCGTGTCTCTTTCGGCTCCTCCTTGCGCTCTTCTGATCTCTCTCTTCTCCATTCTCTACTGAAAGCTAAGAGATTCAGAGATCTAGATCTGGTCTTCTTCTCCATGGCTTCTAAACTAGTTCTAATCATCATCTTCGTCTTCGATCTCATTGCGTTCGGTCTTGCAGTTGCAGCAGAGCAGAGGAGAAGCACAGTAAGTGTCCCTCACCTTCTTACTCAAATCAATCTCCTTCTTCTTTTTTCCTGGTTTCTGTCATTTGGGTCTTATAGATTTGAGCTTGAATTGAAAAACCCAGAATCCATTTTCTGCAATGGGGTGGGAATTAGAGTGTAATAGACATCTCCTTCTTCCTTTCTGGTTTCTGTTAATCTGGGTCTTTAGATTTGGGAATAGTTTGAAAGACCCAGAAGCTGTTTTCTGCAATTGCGTGGGAATTCGAGTGTTGACAGAGATCTTCTTCTTCCTTTCTGGTCTTTGTCATCTGAGTCTTTTATGTTTGGACATGATTTGAAGAACGCAGAAGCTGTTTTCAGCAATTGGGTAGGAATCAGAGTATTAACAGAAATATTCTTCTTTTCTGGTTTCTGTCATCTGGGTCTTATAGATTTGAGTTCGATTTGAAAAACCCAGAATCCATTTTCTTCAATTGGGTGGGAATTAGAGTGTAACATGAATCTGATTTGGTCATGATTTGAAAGACCCGGAAGCTATTTTCTTCAATTGGGTGGTAGGTGGTAGGGAATCAGAGTAAAACAGAAATCTGCTTCTCTCTTTCTGGTCTCTGCCATCTGGGTGTTTGGATCTGGGGTTGATTTGTAAATCCCATAATCAATTTTCTTCAATTGGATTCGTGTCTTTGTGGGTGCAGGCGACTACGAAATTGGATCCGGATCAGAACTACAGGTACTGTGTCTATGACTCGGACATCTCGACGGGACTCGGAATTGGGGCGTTCCTGTTCTTGATGGCGAGTCAGGCGCTTATTATGGTTGCGAGCAAGTGCTTCTGCTGCGGCCGTGGATTGAGGCCTGGAGGCGCCAGGGCCTGGGGTATTATCCTCTTCATCGCCTGCTGGTAATTTCTTCAAACACCTGCAGTGGGTGCTGAGTTGACCCGGCGGGTCGACTAGGAATTGTTTTATATAGTTTTCAGACCTTGCTTGTAGTTTGATTTCTTTTCCCAGTTGTCATAATCATGATTCTTAAAAAATGAAAGAAATGACAATTGAATCGACGAAAATGACTGGAATGATATGTGACCAAAACTGACTTGACTCGCTCATATATTGGATGATTGAATTGGGTTGGACTCGGTTTGGACAAGTTTGATTGGACGAGTCATATCTAAGATTGACTCGTTTTGATCTAGCGAGTCAACTAAAGATGGGAAATGAATACCTATCCTTTGGTCTTCATTTTTGACCACTTCAAAATTTTCTTATGTATTGAATTCATGTGAATTTTAATGTAAACAAAGAGGCCCTAACTGAAAAACAAATGAAATGCATCTGTGTGAGCCTCACTTTTTTGTTTTTAGAATGATGGAAGTAAATTATACTTGCATGAAATTTAGGGCCCATCAGTTTTGCATAAAATTGAATTCCTAGAAATCCATAGTTAAATTGGTTCTACAGAGTGACTATTGGTGTGGTGAATGGTGAAAGATTAAGGCGGAAATGTAGACTGTACACCTACTGTCTTAGGATTTAGTTTGCTAGGGTGATTATTGGCTGGGTACTCATTTTTCATTGAAGGAAAAATTATTTAATCACAAATTTGCCAGTCCCCAGTCTTTGCGGAATACATTTTCTAAAAGTTCTTGTATTTCAAAGAAATCAATTCCATGCGAACAAACGGCTGGATGTAAATGGCATTTATATAATTTATTGAAAAATATTTGTTTTAAGATTATATATAGGGCAGCGCTAGACTGACTTAAAGTGGGCCATGACAAAAAAAAATGAACATTTTTAAAGTGGGGCATTTTGGAGAATTGCTCGCACACTAATATAAAATCTTAGAGCATACTCCTACTTTCCCACTCTTTAAAATATGTGCATTATGCCCATATGATAAATCCAATCCACGCATATCTCACTTCCACAAAATAATCATGTTTGACAATAAACCTTATTCTATTGAAGTTAATAAATTGTTTTAAACGTGATCAATCTAACGGTGGTTCTTATTTTAAAGTATCTGTTTTTTTAACACCCCATTTTACTTAATGAATGGTGAGTTATTTTGATTAGTATAAGTATGCTTCCACTTCTCACACTCATAAAGGCTTGAGCAAGCTATATTGGTTCTTTAAAATTTATATGTATCTTTTGTATTTCGATAATTGTAAAGGGATACATTTATAGTCAGAATATTTACATGTTCAACCTGTTTGAGTTTCCTGGCTAACTCACAGCCCCGGCAGTTCAAATAACCATGGTGTCTTTCTCACCCATGCACCTTGTTTTGGAGCAGGCTAACCTTTTTGATAGCGGAGTCTTGCTTGCTTGCGGGTTCAGTGAGGAACGCCTACCACACCAAGTATGCCTTGGTGGTTTCTGATCCTCCCTCTTGCCAAACGCTGAGGAAGGGCGTGTTTGGGGCCGGGGCCGCCTTCATCTTCTTCACTTGCATACTCTCAGAGTTCTACTATGTCTCCTACTCAAAGGCCGATGCTGATGCCGGAGTTCGCCCTCCATATGGAAGAGAAACAGGAGTGGGAATGGGTACCTATTAGTACTCCATCCATCAAATGAATGAGAGAATGAGAGATGGTGTTGATGACTGTCTTGTGTATGGCTGGGTCTTTTCTTTGTTATCGGATTGATTGATCTGTTTATTGCCTTGTTTTTGTAGTGTTACTGAAGGAATCTCTTCTACCTTTCTGTGTGTAGTTAGTGATTAGAAACTTGTTTTGTATTTTGTTGCTGTTTTTTTTCCCTCTTCTAGAAGTTATGGTTTATATGATTACTGGGACTTGTAATTTGATGTAAGGTTGGCTCTTGCCTTTTCATTGTTAGATTTCTTTTGTTATTTTTTGTGGGTGTTGGCTTTAATATTTTTGGTTCACCTGGACTCACTGGATTGCGATTGAATGTTTATGGTTTAGGGATCATTGTTGTTCCTGGTTACATGCTCCTGCCCACCTGTGAACTGCACGCTATGCATGAGTGCAGGAGAAAGTTTTCCCCTTTTTAGGTTGCAAGTGGAGATGAATTTTAGAGTTTAAAAGCTTGAAACTAAGCCGGTGTTTTGACTCTCCATGTTCCGGTTTTGATCTATTTGCATTTAACCTTTCGCCCCTATTGGTACTATGGAGGCTGGCCTAGATGTAGTCATGTCCATGTTCCGATACCTGTCTATGCTACATAAATATGAACTCAATCTAATGCCTCTAATCCATTCATCCGTGGTCTATAAGTTTAATGGTGGGACTTGTGTAAATAGGAACTCATTCATCTGTGGTCTATAAGTTTAATGGTGGGACTTGTGTAAATAGGAGGGGTGGGCTTGGATAGTCCGCTTGGATGGACGAGTAGGTGGCCCTACAAGGTAGCTTATAGGGTAGGATGGTAAGAAAAGCTTGTACAAGAGCATTACTTTATGGAGTACTGCTCGTAGACAAGCTTGTTCTTGTTTGGCAAATCTATCTTCAAAAAATAGATCTGTGAATAATAGATCTGTGTAGAATAGATGTTTTAAAAATAGGCCGTTTGGATGGATACATAGGAGTACACGGGGGACATGGGTACGGTAATAGAAATGAATAAGGGAAGGATATCTTGGAGTTTTCAGTGGCTTATGATCTCATGGTAACTAACACCTTTTTTTAGGAAGAGAGAGGAGCATTTGGTGACTTATAAGAGTGGCTCATCGAGGACACAAATTGACTTCTTCTTAACTAGGAAAAGAGACCGCTTAGCTTGTAAAGATTGCAAGGTTCTACCGGGGGAGAGCTTGACTTCCCAACATAGGTTGTTGATTAGAGGTGGCAATCGGGTCGGGTTGTACGAAACGGGTCTAACCCGCATCCGACCCGTTTATTAAACGGGTCAGAAACCCCTAACCCGCACCCACCACGGGTCGACCCGACCCGCTTAACCCGCATAACCATTGCGGGTTATACGGGTCAGGTCGACCCGCATAACCCACATCCATCTAGTAAATAAATCAACTCAATTATGATTCCATGCTTGACCAAAATTGACTTTTAAGATCAAATTTGGTCTAATCTCATTTCAACAATCATTTGATGCGCATTACCTTGCTTTCCATTAATAAAAAGTGTGGGGTTGAATTGGTTAAGGTCCATTTTTTTTTTTTAGCCTATGTATTAAAATAATCAAATTCAATTTTGGCTTAAATAAGCGGGTTATGCGGGTTAAGCGGGTCAACCCTAACCCGACCCGCTTAATGGCGGGTCATGAATACTTGACCCGTGACCGACCCGCCTATTAAACGGGTCGGGTTAAACGGATAATACATGGGTCGGGTCGGGTTGGCGGGTCGGGTCATATTTTGCCACCTCTATTGTTGATCATAGATGTGTAGCTACAAAGGTGGACTAGAAAAAAGAAGTTGTATAGATGCTCAAGGACTAAATGGTGGAACCTGAAAGGTGATAAGCAATTAGCTTTAAGGGATAGAGTACTAGAGGAAGACGTTTGGGCAATAGATGAGAGTGCAAATAATATGTGGGATAAGGTAACAGAGTGTATTAGGAGGGTACGGAAGGAAGTCTTAGGAAAATCCAAAGGGGGTGCTCCGGTACAGAAAGAGGCATGGTGGTGGAGCGAAGCCATCTATGACAAGATAAGAGTTAAAAGAGAGTGCTTTAAAACTTGGCAAAATGATCGAAATGAAGCGAACTTGGAGAGGTATAAAGAAGCAAAAAGAGAAACCAAAAAGACAGATAGTGAGGCCAAGGCAAAGGCATTTGAGGAGCTATATAGGCGACTTGACACTAAGGAAGGCGAAAGAGAGATATTCAAGCTTGCTAAAACCAGAGATCGGCGGACTAAGGACTTAAACCAAGTTAAATGCATTAAGGATGAGGATGAAAAGGAATTAGTAAAGGAAGAGGAGATAAAGAAGCGTTGGAAGAGCTACTTCTATAAGTTATTTAATGAAAGCAGTAGTAGTGACATACAATTGGGGCAGCTTACCATTTCTAGAGAAGAAGCGAATCATATGTTCTATAGGAGAATCAGTATGGAGAAAGTTAAAGAAGTATTGAAAAGAATGAAGAATGGGAAAGTGGTTGGGCCAGATGGTATCCCTATTGAGGTCTTGAAGTGCTTGGGGGAGGATGGCATTAGTTGGTTGACAAAGCTTTTTAATGTAGTGCTAAAGAGCAAGAAGATGCCTAATGCATGGAGGAAAAGTATTCTTATATCCATATACAAGAACAAAGGAGATATTCAGAACTGTGCGAACTACCGCGGGATTAAATTGATGACCCATACGATGAGATTATGGGAGAGAGTTATTGAAAGAAGACTAAGAAGAACAACAAACATTTCAGAGAATCAATTTGGTTTCATGCTTGGGAGATCAACCATGGAGGCTATCTTTCTCCTTAGGAGGTTAATGGAACAGTATAGAGAAGGTCAGAGAGATTTACATATGGTGTTCATTGACTTGGAGAAGGCCTATAACCGGGTTCCTAGGGAGATTCTTTGGAGAGTTCTGGAAAAAAAAAAGAGTGTGTGTCGCATATATTGAGGCGATAAAGGATATGTATGATAGAGTCGTGACATCTATAAGGACGGCTGGCGGCGAAATTAAGGAGTTTTCTATCACGATTGGTCTACACCAAGGCTCAGCGTTAAGCCCGTACTTGTTTGCCCTAGTTATGGATGAGATTACAAGACATATCCAGGATGAGGTGCCGTGGTGTATGCTATTTGCAGATGACATTGTTTTAGTGGATGAGACAAGAGAAGGAGTGAATGCTAAACTAGAATTGTGGCAGAAAACATTAGAGACAAAAGGATTTAGGCTAAGTCGATGCAAAACGGAATATATGGAATGCAAGTTTAGTCAAAGTAAGACACCTGGTAGCATAGAAGAAAGTTTGGGCACACAAAAGATTGTAGAGAAAGAAAACTTTAGGTACCTTGGATCTATGGTGCAACACGATGGAGGGATTGATACTGATGTAAGTCACAGGATTCAGGCCGGGTAGACCAAATGGAGGAGTGCTTCGGGGGTCTTGTGTGATCGGAAAGTCCCCCTCAAGGTTAAAGGAAAGTATTATAAGGTGGCGGTACGACCAGCGTTGTTATATGGATCAGAGTGTTGGGCAATAAAACATAATCATGTCAAGAAGATGGAAGTTGCGGAGATGAGAATGCTAAGATGGATGTGCGGGATCACAAGGAAAGATAGGATTAGGAATGAAGAGATTAGGGGCAAAGTAGGTATAGCACCGATTGGAGATAAAATGAGAGAAAATCGATTGAGATGGTTCGGCCATGTTAGAAGGCGTCCAACGGAGGCGCCTGTTAAAAGGTGTGAAAGCATGGAGATTGCTAGGAGTAGGAGAGGGAGAGGGAGACCTAAGAGAAGTTTGAAAGAAACTATTAAACATGACCTTGCCTACATGGATCTAACGGAGGACATGGCCCTAAACAGATTTGATTGGCATCGTCAAATCCATATAGCCGACCCCACCTAGTGGGAAAATGCTTGGTTTGGTTTGGTTTGGTAAGACAAGTATATACTTTGAAATAGAGGTTTTAAGTATCCGACGGTTCACATTTTTCTAAAATAGCTTCTCAAGAACCACAATGAATCATGGGCTAAAATTTGAACCCTTACACAGTTTTACCTTTCCAAAGAGGATCAACAGTTCCGATCTTGATTAGGGGGCCTGTAGAATCCAAAAAGGGCTGTGGTTTTTCACAAATATCCTGAGATCCTTGATGAATCGACGGCCCAAAATTGAACTAATTGCTATGTTTGATCTTTTGAAGAGATCCAATGGTTCAAATCAACATTTTGGGTCCAACAATTAAAAAAATTTTTTTGAACCAATTGCTGTGTAAACCCAGCCATTTTGGCTCTTTGGTGTATCAATGGTTCACGGACTGAAAGGTTAAAATTTGGGCACATGGCCGTTTTTACCTTCCTCAAGAATATCAGTGGTTCAGATTTTGATTATGGGCCCAAAGAATTTCAGTAATGTAGATTTAGGGTTCTGCGATTTTCCACAAATATCTTGGGATCCTTGATGAATCAAGGGTTTAAACTTGGTATAGTTGCTGTGTTTGGCCTTGTGAATATATCCAACGGACTGGATGATTCTTGTGGGTCCCATAATTTGAAAAAAAAAATCTGAACCTCCACTCTTCTCACGTCTGTCCGCTTCAGTAAAAAATATCTATTTCTTATTGGGCACTTTCTCAAGCTGTCCCAAATAGATGTTTTCATCCATAAGTGGTTTGAAATGGAGGTGAGAAAAATCATTACCAAACAGTCTAAAACCGTTATGAACCAGTTTTAAGAAATATAGAGGTGAGATGTAAAGACGCCAAACACCACCTTACTCTATGGAATAGTGCTCCTATACAAGCTTCTCTTACTGTCTTATGGTATAGGCCACTTTGTGGCTCCCACTTGGAACCCCACAAATCATGGAATAGGTGTGGATCGAAAGATTTAAGCGAGGTCAACCTTGATGTCAAATTTAAAGTCAATCTAATACCTTTAATTCATTTATCGTGGTCCACAAGTTTAACATATAGTACAATACACATAATATAAATTAAGTTAATATTTTTATATAGAGGAATTTACCCACCAGATCCCCATAGGGCGCTATACATATCTAGAGGTGCCACGTTTATAATGGACACGGATAAGGGCATAGGGTGTGTTTTCATGGGTTTTTTTTTTTTTTTTTTTTGTATTGTCGATATCGACCATTCTGCGGGAACCCAAAAAAAAAAGGGTTTTCAAGATGGAGAAGAGGGGAGGAGGAGGAGGAGGAAGAGGAGGGAAGAGAGGGGATTTGTCTATCTTGATTGCTAGTGCTGTTTTAGAGCAATACCCTGCAAATGGGTCAAAAAGATTTGACCCGCTCTATCCTTTTTAAGAGGGGAGGAGGAAGAGGAGGAGGAGGGAGAAGAGGGGGGGAGGAAGGAGGGAGGAGAGGAGGAGAGGACGGACGGACGGATCTAAGTCAGAATGAGGTGACGGTTTTCACGGATCCGGGTAAGAGTTGGCTCTAAATTTCAATTGGGTTGCCCATCAATCAGGAAAAGAATACAAGCAAATGAGATCACAGATTATACATCTAGTTTATCCTCTTTGCCTCATCGTTATCTTTGAGGAATAAACAACCCATCACATGAAACGTGCGGAAATTGATGCATTTTCCAGTGGAAGAAGTTGTGAATTGGACATCTTTTGTTCATTGCAAACTTATCTTACCTTTTATGTAACTCTGGTCAACAATTGATTTGGAAAATTCTATGGTTGGCAATTTCATGAGGAAGATAATTTTTAAAAAAAAAAGCTTTCCGGAAACGGACTTAGAGAGAGATTTGGCAGAAAATGGAAAGAGGGACTACTGAAGCTTTTGAGAATTGTCGATATCGACAACATAACTGAAACACAAAAAATACAGTCATTGTCAGTATCGACTACTTTTATTGTCGATATCGACCACTTTAAAACAAAAGCAAACAAAAGGATGACGGCCGAGATCAGTCCTCCGTTTGGAGATACAAAACCTGTAAATTAAACTACTCCATAACACCACACCAGAAGTAACTCTACACAGGAATATGTACCCAATACAACATCCAAAAGGTTTACATCCTGTCCACTATCTGTATTGTGTCCTGCATCCAGGACAAAAAAGAAGACGATGACATTACTCAAAAATATGTACATTCAATCAGCAAGCTCATCTTCTTGGGGAGTCAGACGTCAGTTCAATCAAGCCCTGCAAATGGGTCAAAACCATCAATTTGCTTGATGTTTAATCACTTGAGGAGGGGAAATGCAATACTCATCTCTCATTTCCCCCAATCTCTTTCTCATTTCCATTGCCTCATCACCCCAACCCAAACACCATTAAGCCAAAAAAAAAAAAAAAAATCAAAGAGACAAAGAAAGAACCCAAGGAAAAGATCTGTATACCTATTCATTCGACCATCATCTTCACCAATCTCCACTCCTCTACAGATCCGAGGCTTCTTTAGTCATCACCCTATTCTACTCTTCTAAAATTAGTTTGGGAAGATGAAGTTAAAAATGATAGAGAAGATCAAATATTTTTGACCCATTTGCAGCGTATTGCTCTAGAACAGCACCAGCAATCAAGAGAGATAAATCCCCTCTCCTCCCTCCTCATCTTCCTCCTCCTCCCCTCTTCTCCATCCTGAAAAACTCTTTTCTTTTCTTTTTTTGTTCCCGCAAAATGGTCGATATCGATCATAAAATGGTCGATATCGACAATACCACTAAATGACAAAAAAGAAATACGAAAACGCACCCAATGCCCTTATCCGTGTCCATTATAAACGTGGCACCTCTAGAGATGTATAGCGCCCTACGGGGATCTGGTGGGCAAATTCCTCTATTATATATATAAATAATAATATATAGCGGGATTTTCTTTGATGATAGCCCCACCCCACCCCAACAATTTTTTGTAGGGGTCTGGCTCATTTGATGCATGAATTGAAAATCCCACATCTCCCTGGTGGAGGACTCATACAGACTGCAGAGTGACGTATATATAAATTTTGTTTTTTGAAACGGGACGTATATATAATTATACTGGGCTTTTGAGTCCGGTCCATCAGAGTTTGATGTACAAGAACCTTAATGGGATCTTAATGCACTGAAGATTTTATACATTGTGGATAGGTAATGCGTAGCGCACATTAACACCATCTAAACTTTGGACGCGATCAAAGGGTTTGAATCCTTCCCCTACATGATCACTTATAAATAATAAATCATGAGCTCTCAGTGAATAGAAATTCAAATTGGTACAAGTGGGACTCAGGTCTTGGTTATTCATCATTTCACATTAAGGGCCCAACAGTGAATGATTGTTACATTCCAGAAAAGAGGGAGTAGGAGGAAGAAGAAGAAATCTCCTTGAGGCCAAGGAAAACTAAGCCATCAAGTCTAAATTATTCAGCAATGCGTCCAGTTTTTTTAAACTCTATCCACTAAGAATATTACATCATAGACACAAACATCTTTTGTATCATTCCAAAGAAACTCGCAGAAATGAATCTTTGTACTTCTCAAGGAATACATGGAAAATCTACACCCAGTTACCCCATGCATAGCATGGGGATCACATAACTGCTGAAGAGTTTGGCAGATTCAACCCCTTTGACCATATAATAATACACATCTCTCTATAATTATATATGAGGGGCTGCTGAATTGCTTGATGGAGCCAATAATTATCAAACATCTCAATGCAGAATCTCAGCAGTTTTCTTATGGAAATTTGGAATTTAGAAGGAAAGGTTGCACAAACTACGGAGGCTATCAACAATTGAATCTATGAGGGCATGTGAGCCTGCAGTTCCTGCAAATGGCAAGTGTTTAGGTGCTTCTGCACGATCGAAATAAAATGCACCTGAAACAAGCTTTTCTTTTGGCTGTAAAGCTAACCAAATGATGGTATCGGCACCCTCCTGGCTTGTTCTAAGCTTCCCAGATAAGCTGGAAGGATTTTAAGGGAAGGATTTAATAGTAATAAAAATATAAGCGGCATGAACTGGAAAAAGAAACGTATAAAAAGATAGAGGTAGAAGCCCTTACGCTTTCGAAAAATCAGGCAAGCTTTTAGCTACACCTGGTGTCTCAGCCCAACCTGGGTGCATCGAATAGAATCCAATTCCCTTGTTTTTGTACATTTCTGCCCATTTTTCCGTTAGTGCCACCTGAAAAATAAGAAAGAAAATGAAATGGAGAAGATTCCGACAATGTAGAGTACAAAGTGTAAACGGGTGTAAGCACCGGTGCTCATGTGTGTGTGTGTTTTTTTTTTTGGTGGGGGGGGGGGGGGGGGGGGTGGGGTTCTCCTCTAACCCCTACCCCCAGATTTCTTTGGTAACCGCTGCCTAATTTGGCACTTTTTGATGAGCTTAAATGTATTTTCAAATGACTCTCCTTGTAATTAAAACCTACCCAAATATGGCATGGATACCGTAGGGACACGATATGGACGTGGCAGGGATATGGATTTTACACATAAAAAAGTGAAGTATTAGATACGATACGTTGCCCGTAAGTATCCATGCATCATCGATTAAAACTACCAATCATTTCTATCTTTCCAAACTATAGCTTGCAAGCATGTCTTCCATAAAATCCTTCACTCTGTTCAATACGAGCTGAATCCCACAAGAATAACCACCTCCAACTTGCCTTGTTGTAACCACAAGATGCCAAAAAGATAATGTCCCCATCGCATGTGCCATTTGCAAAGTCACAATGTACAAAGAGGTGAACTATTCACTTATTCTCTTCTCCACAGATAGGCGGCCAGGTAGATGCATTAATGGTGCAATTCATCTTGCAGAAAGTTTGTCCATAGCACCTTTCTTTCAACCTGCCGGGCAAAAACGCTTCTATCCTTGCTAGGCTCGAACCAGACCACATAAAAGCAATGCAGGGGTGGGTGGGGCATTTGCATGGTGGCTAAAGAAGGGTTAAAGCCTTGAAGGAAGAGACTCTGTAAAAGTCCCCATCAGACCCACTTTCATTGTTTACCCAATCGATTCAAGGTTCACCTTCACAAGTCATGGTTTTTCCACTCAACCCTTTGAATGCAGGCTACTAGGCTCTCTTACTCCACAATCTAACATGCGTTTTCACACTACTTCATCTAAGGGCTTTATTTATCCCCCACCCCCACCTCCCCCCACCCCCCCCCCCCCCCCCCTTCTAGTTTCTTGAACTATATGCCCTTCAACACGTGGAAAAAAGAGTTTCTTCTGGCATGCTGTCCTATTTGCTTGAAGCTCCCTTTTGACTCATTATACAAGTGTTGTTTCTAGGCTACTGCAGACATGCCCAAACCATATCAAACAGCATCCTTTTATTTTCTCTTCTATTAGAGCTACTGATCTACCACTGGTTGCTTCTTATATAATCAATCCAAATACTATCCTTCCTTGGAACTCCATACACCAATTTTAGCAAGCATATGTATGCCACGTGTGCTCGAGCTTCCTTTTCTTTGTTGCCCAACATTCCACCCCATAAAACAAGAATGTCTAATTGTTGTCTAATAAAAACGACCCTATTAGTAAAAATACTGTGGTTTAGAATATAGTAATGATTGAGTATCCTCTGAATGATCATCCCCATGAGGCATACTAGTGTGAGTAAAATGCAGTAATAAGATTAATCTTGACATAATTACAGTGGTGACCTTCATATTACTGCTTTATCAAGAAGACTGAGATCGTTTTGAAGACTTCTCCAATTCATGCTCTATGAAAATTGAGTGGAACCATGGTAAGCAAAGTGGTTGCTTGAGAAGGAGAACTTATTATAATGCATTGCCATAATTGCTACTTAAATACAAAATAGGTAAAATAAAAAAGCTATGGAATGTCTCCAAGATTTACATAAGAGGGATATTTAAAATCATATGATGTTACCAGTGCAAGCATCATACCTGCTATACAACTGCCAAACTTTCCAGACAGAAAAATCATATAATATAAAAGAATTATATTCTATGCATATTAAATCTGTTACTATTCAAACATGTAAACATTACACTGTGCACATACCAAACATCCTTAATATGATTTCGAAAAAAAACTCGGACTTACTAACCTGCACTCTCTTGTTCCGAGCATATTGTAGTGTCCCATCAAAGTTGTTTTCACTGAACTGCAATAATATGAATGATGTAAGAAACTCCAATTTTTGCACTCAAACAATAACTAAAAAACTATGACTAAATATTGAGCTTCTAATCTCAAATGTTATAAACAAGATAATTGAATCAAGAACAAGGGCTTCAGTAATGGTCAAGAAAATCAAAAGTTCAAGTCCACACATCTAAGGAAAGCAGCCTATGTGTTTGGGGCCCAGATGTTTTAGTATGACATACAGACGTTAGTTTCAGTCTGAGCCATCACTGAAAAAGGAATTATTATTCAGTTTGAAAGTACATAATAGTTTGTGCATGGACATGACAAACATCAAAGCCACATTACTGGAACATAACTACCATTAAAATACATACACTAAGGATAGATAAAGGTTTTGATTTTTCTAATAGAAGTCTCGATTGTTGGTAAAGTAAAGCCCCACATCCCACAACCCACATCGCCTAAGTAATGCCTTTGACAAGGCTTCATATATACATGTTTGGGCCTTACACCTATGAGCTTAAGCTTTTGGGTTAGTATATGGTTTATTACATGGTATCAGAGCGGGTTCCGATCCCGTCATTCTTGTGTAGCCCACGTGGCAGCCCGTCCATGAAATCTATTGGGCCTGCATGTGAGGGGGAGTGTTGGTAAAGTAAAGCCCCACATCCCACAACCCACATCGCCTAAGTAATGCCTTTGGCAAGGCTTCATATATACCTGTTTGGGCCTTCCACCTATGAGTTTAATAGCATGTAATAAACCATATACCAACCCAAAAGCTTAAGCTCTTGGGTTGGTACATGGCTTCTTTCATGGTATCAGAGCAGCTCGTTCTCGTATAGCCCATGTGGCAGGCTCGTCCATGAAATTTGTTGGGCCTGTACGTCAGGGGGAGTGTTGGTAAAGTAAAGCCCCACATCCCACAACCCACATCGCCTAAGTAATGCCTTTGGCAAGGCTTCATATATACCTGTTTGGGCCTTCCACCTATGAGCTTAAGCTTTTGGGTTAGTATATGGTTTATTACATCGATATGGGTGTGATATATCTGGTTGACATGGGCGATCTATTTCAATTTATAAAGTTTTATTGCAGCATCTTTGTTAGATAGATCTATACTTATCTTTTCTTTTCAAAAATGTTAATCTGGTCACCATTTTGCTGGATAAGTTTTGCAAATTTGCTTCAAGATTTAAAACATACTTAAAATAATAACAAAAACAAGATACCTGCAAATCTCTCGTCAAGGGTGTAGTGTACATTCCACCAGATGACACTGTAATAACTCGAGCCTTAGATTCTGCTTTTTCCAACAATGGAACCATTAATTCTGTCATAGCATAAGTTCCCATTACATTGACAGCAAAGTTTAATTCGAACCTGGTAGGAAGATGATGAAAATCAAAGACACAAATCAGTTTTGCAATTGAAACATGAAAATTACACATGAAGCAGCCCCTAGTTTTCATACTGCACAAGAAAGTAGCAGAAAAGGTGACAAATCAAAACAGGAGGTGAACCCTTCTGAAGTAGTAACTCGGTTCTGCTCAATCAAACCAGCATTGTTCACCTAGATAAGCCAAATATTGTCACCATTAGATTTCTCATCAGCTCTAGGAGGTACTTAAAACAACTCAGTAATACTAAATAATTAATTCAATTAAAAAATAGATCCTTGGGAGATAATAAAATTTATGGTATAAATAAAATGGTCATAGAGAAGTGTTAAATGCAATTCCCATTTAAGGTTAAAAATGAAAATATCAAGCATATGTGTTCAGCAATTTTGTCACTGACATTTTGTGATGAACTATGGCCAACTCTTGGACCCAAAAAAAAAAAAAACACCACATTGGCTTGAATTTTTTGTGTTTACAGAAGAAACTTGTGAATTTCATTTAAATCATGTGCAGGAGAGATGCCATAGTCATATATGGGAAATAACATATGTGTGTGCCAATTACATTGAGAGAATACTTATATGAGGAATTAAGAATCAGTAGTTACTAATAAATCATAATATAAACAGATCACATAGAAGATTATCTTAACCATGGTTCAAAATAATGGCCGTCACGTAGCGTAGCAGCCGCATTATCGGCTGTAGCGATTGAGGCCGTTTACACTATTTTTGAGAATTGCAGCGCTACGGTTTAAAACCTAGTGGAGCCAAGTAGTTTTAATTTGAAACATTGTTTTTCTTATTTCTTCTCCTCAATAACCTTTTCTAAAGTTGTCTCTACTCTTATATTGTTCCAAATCACTAAAAGAATACAAGATTGACTGCTACACAAGATTGCCCGCTACATAGAGTTTTGTCCACTGGCCACTACGCCTACCGCAACCGTTATTTTGATACTTGAACTTAACCATGGATGAAAATAGCGATCGCTACGCGATCAAGACCGCTACGCTAAATACAATTTAGCGCCGCTCTCATTTGTAGCGGCCGCGGCCTCTATAGTCCACTAGAGGTTGCTATGGAATGAGACTAGACTGCTACTTTCCACCATTTTTTAAAACACATAGTTAGGCCTTTTCTTCTCTTTTCTATCCAAACAACATTTCAAGGTAACTCTTCTACCTTCCGATACTTAAAAAGAAAACAAAACAACACAAGATTTTGACTAATTGAAGCTAATACATAAAATACCTCTCAAGAGCTCTTCTCTAGGTATATCCTGGTAGACACCCCCTTAGATATTAGTAAAAGTATTATTTTCTCAATTCTCAACAAAAGTAAATTGTTTGTTTTGATGAAAGTGAAATTTTCTTTTGGTTTGAACTTTAAGCTTTACACATTATTTTTAAGCAAAAAATAATTTATATATTTTGTGTTATACATAATTATGCTAAATTGCTTATTTAAATTATGAATTAAAAAATGCATAATAATTTCAAACGTAGTATAGCTAACCAACATGAATGCATGGAAAACAATAGATCAATATTGCTATTTTATAATCATTCAGCGAATAGAGAACCTCTATGCTCTAAAGGGACCGCTACACCCCCTATTTTAGTTACTATAGGCAAAAGGTATCAAATATTAATATTTTCCACTATTCTGGGTTTTTTGGATACTTCTTCGAATTTTTTTACCACTTATTCAATTCACACTTCTACACCGCTATGTATTGCCCGCTACATATCGTTTTGGCCACCGGCCGCCGCAACCTCCTCCTCCTCCTCCTTCTTCATTATTATTATTATTGATAACGTGTACAAGAAGTAGAAGAGAACATTCAGATATGTGCAATATGTGGTTCCAGTTACAATGCGCAAAAGAGGGCACACCATACCAGAATATGAAGTGGTAGATCCTTTGAAGAAAATCTTGATGCAAAGGATTTGATCTCAATGACTGAGGAAAGATCACATACCTGCAAAGAGCAATTAATGAATCATTCTATTGTGGAGAAATTTGATTTTAAAAAAAAAAGACCAATGATTGTCAAGTGAATGTCCTTTAATTGTGTATTAAATACTTTCATAGAGCACATTTTATTCTGCTATGCATTTGGGGTAGCACGAAAAACCGAAAGCACAAAAGTCAGGTCACTGTTTACTAACCAATCATTATCCTAGTCACTAATATAACATGGAGAAGTTGAAAAGCAGTATCTAGAGATGTCAAGTGGGCCATGCCGGGCCCGCCAGTCAACGGGCCGTGCTGGGCCGAGCTTCGCAGGCCCGCCAGCCCGTTTGGCACGGCCCGCCAGGCAAACGGGCCAGCCCCGCCAGGCCTGCCAGGATCGGCCCGCCAGGCCCGCTAGGCATGGCCCGCCTGGCCCGCAAAAAAAAAACTATTTTTTTATATATTTTTTTAATTTATAAAAATCTAATTCCTAGCCAACCAACAACCCTAGGCATTTTCTAATAAAAAAAACACATACATAACTTGGTAAGGTAGGACTTTAGTGTAAATTAGTCACACTAATAATGAGGGGCAATGTGTTTTTGGGGAGAAGTAATGAAGGGAATGTTTTGGTGTGACACACTTACCTTCACTAAATTTGCCCCCTTGCCTTCACTAATTTTGTTGTCTTGAGAGATATTTGAGAATCTCAAATGAAATTCCCTACCTGGATTCATCTATGTTCAAGAACCCTGAGCATTTGAGAAGTTGAGATTCTTTATAGGTTGGAAAGCTCAGAATTAAACACAGGAATATGTTCATAATTCAGTCATTTATGTTCAATACAATCTCGTCACATGTACCCATAACTCCACTCTCGATCACATCACATGAAGCCATATATTTACATTGATATGAACACTAAGAAAAAGAAGTAAAAAATATGTAACCATGATAAAGATAATGAGAATTATTGACTAAGACTAAAAACCCATAACTAAAAAATAAAGAAATTGATGCAAATCTAAATAAAATGAAGTCCAAGGTTGTGGTTTCATGGTGGGTCATTTGGAAGACTTGAAATGATTGTTGATAAAGGTAGAAATATTTAACCGCGCTAAGTTCTCGTTTAAAGTATGATAATTAAGCCAAAAAATAGAAATTGAGTTTGCCATCTCAATTGAAATATCCTTAACCATGGCATTTCAATTTGGCTGAAAAATGAGTAGAAAAAAGGACATGATATGATTTTTTTATATTTCAGGTTGTTTGAATGAAAGAGTGAAAAGTTGGATACAAAAGGTGTTAGCTTCTCATCATCATCTAAAGTGGTTAGGTTCTCATCCTAATGTAACTAATAGTTTAATATTCGTGGTTAGGTTCACATCCTCATCTAACTAGTTTTAATATTGTTTGAATAAATATTAGTATACAACAGTTAGGTAGTCTAGTGGTTGTGTTTATCTTTCACATCCTAATGGTTGTGAGATCGAGTTCACCCAAACACATTTATTTTTAAAAGTATATACAAATTACGCAATCATCAAACTGGCCCGCCTATAACTCTATTAGAAAATCACGCCTGGCCCGTGGGCCGGCCTGGCACGGCCCGCTCCAGCCCGCCCCCACTGCGGGCCGTGCCACTGGGCCGTGCCGTGCCAGGGGTTTTCCCTGGTGGGCCGTGCCGGCCCGGCCCGTGGCACGGGCGGGCCAGTTTTTGGGCCGGCACGGCCCGTTTTGACATGCCTAGCAGTATCCAAAACTCCAGAGATTTTCCAATTCCTTGTAACACAAGAGCACAGTAGGAAGGTAGGAAACCATCCTTTCAACCAAAAGTATCACAGCAACATGAACAATCGTTAATTTGAATGCATCTTAAATCTCAGCAAACAAAAGGATAGGAATCCAGTGCATCCAGAAATAGTTAAAATAGATTTTGACAAAAAACAAGATAAATGGACAGTACAACCACAATCATACCTCCAAGTGCACATTTCTGTTGCCCGTTGTTGATTGAATTTTTAAGAGGGCAGCTTCTCCCCTTTCCTTACTTCGGCAAACCATATATACAGTTGCACCACTGAGATTTTCAATAAAATTAATTAATGGAAAATGCAATTTCTAAAAGACAATCCTTAAAGTCAGCACCAATGCAGTATATAAAAGCAACACCGTGAAGCAAGACCCTCAGCAGCGGCAAAGCCAATGCCAGAATTTGCTCCAGTAACTACGCAATTTTTTCCTTCTAGCTGTCTTGCATTTCTTCTGTTCTGAAATTCTTTGAGTGCTTCCTGGAAATAAAGACGTAATTTCCAAAAGAAAATAAGCTTTATGCTTTCCAACATAAATCCTCACAAGAAACCATTAATGGTTAGAACACCATAATATATATTCACAAACTTGTTTGATGCTAAAAAACTTCAAACATTTATGGTACAGATGAAGTCCTCATCAAAACTGGACCTTTATGTGATTTTTTTTTCTTCCATCGGTAACGGCAAAATAAATTAAAGAAGCAAAAGAGATTACAACCGACTAAATTCCGTAAACAACATGATTCCCAATCACAAGGGTATAAAAGCATTATACCCGAAAACAAGGGAGAAAACATATTACATAGTACAAGCAACCAAATTAGAAGACCTTGTTTGAGACAGATTGGACATGTTCAATGCAGGCTGGCACCCAATGCAAGACGCTAACCAGTGCACTAATAGCCAACATTTCTGCTTCATCATGAAGTTATTTTTGGACTTTGGACAATGGCTGTTTCAAGCGTATCAGTTGTTAAATTTTTTTTTGAGTTCCATTATTTGTTTTAAAATTTATAGCATAAATGTGACTATTATGCTGAATTAGACAACAGTCATTTCAAATATCACTTGTTAATATTTTTTTTTTCTTAATTTGGTTTAAATCTAAAGCTGAAATGAACACCTGCACAAAACAAAGTCCAGCAACTGAATTACTGTAATTCCATAGATGGCCTCAATTCATTTCCCAAACATCCTCTATACTCATATAGAGAAGGTGTTTCATAGAACTTATGAACTGCATTTTGTAAAAAAAAAAAATCCGATTATTTTGTGATATCAAAAATGTGGAACATTCCTTAAATAGCTCAAAATTCAAATCCACCAGTCTGCGGACCTAAGACCGAGCATTTTCAATCTAATGCAGACTTGATGTCTATGATTATTTCATGCATCACCTTTATGCAATAATGTTTATCATCACGCCCGCACTTTACTTTAGGGGTTGTTATGCTAGCATGTGTTTAACAACTTTCCCAAGATGTATCATATCATAGACTACGATGCCAAGATGTGGGATGGATATGGTAGGTACACACTATGGATATGGCTGGCACGACGAATTTTATATCCCCCAGAAAAAAAAAAATGAAGTATTCCATACTATGCAACATGATACTTGCTTATTTTGATTTCAGGTGTCGACAAACATTTAAAAAAAATGGTTACTGCCCAGTGCGGGTCCCGCCAGGGCGGACCCATGTATTGGCACATGGGTGCGGATTTTGGAAAGGGCCATAAGGCTTCAGCATAGTTGACCCAGCCGCCCCACCCATTCAAAATCGATCGCCCCACCACCTCTCCTTAGTCCTGTCTCTCAAGTCACGTTCCCTACGAAAGGAACTTTCTCTCCAGTCTCTTCCCATTTGGCTCTGGAAGATCTCTCTCAGTCAGGTTCTCTATCTCTCCCCCTCTTTGCCTACTTGTGAAAGTATGCTGGTGTTTATTGAGCAATGTCCATATAGAGAAGAGATGTAAAGATGAACATATTTTGTTTCTATCTGTAGTGATTTTTTGTTATAATAAAGTGCTTATTTGCCCTATTTGAATGACTGAATTTGATACGAGAGTCGAGGAATGATTCAATGTAGATGGAAAATAAAATCCCTAAATTCAAAACCCCTAAATCCATATACCCCTATATCCAAAAACCCCCAATCCATAGTCCCTAAAGCCTAAATCCCAAAACCCAAACCATAATCCCCAATTCCTAAATCTCTAAACCCAATCCCTAATCCCCAATTCTTTTCCCTCTCTTTGAGCATTTCTTTCAATACCTTCACCTTGACATAACAATTAATTCCTATAGCAAAGTTAAATACTGTTTTTCTTTTTTTTTTGACAATGCACCAAATTATCAGTTGTATTTTAGAATTATACATGGAGAAGTTTGATAGTTTATTGTCTTCTGAATTCTGATCTTGAGATGAGAGTTTTATTTATGTGAATTTTAGATTTCTGATGGTTTGCTTAAGGTGGAGCTTCTCAATTTGAATATGGTTTCCAGGTTTGCTAGAGATATTTAGAGCATAGACATATTAAGTATTAACAGTATGAAAGCAATTTGAAGAAGAAGAAGTGGAATAAAACGTACTCGAAGCCAGATTTTGTGAAATGCATGAATCCGTAGACACCGAAAGCGGCAGACCTCCATGCCTGTTTCCATTGAAAAGACAACAAGAAAGGTACAATTCCAAGGAAAATGTTAAGTTGCCAAAAACCCAAAACCAACCCTAGTAGAAGAATTGTTAGAGAGAGAGAGTGTGTGAGAGACCTTCTGAAGAAACATGGTTGGATGGTGTTTGGCTTCTTTCCCAAAAGCGATTTGGAAAGTTGCTTGCTGCGTTAGACACGTGTTACTTCCAAGGATTATTTTTATATTGAGGAAAATCTTCGAGCGTGCACAGTCAGTCACATGTGAAAACATTCTCTCTATCTCTCTCTCTCTTTAATGAGAATCTGAGTAGATCCAAGGTCAACGCCTATATTGGATTTTTTTGGACAATTTTTACTGAGATTTGAAAATGTATGTGAGGATTAGGAAGAACAAAGATCAACGGTGTGGATAGTAAATTGACGGCCTATAAAAGTCTAAAAAATTAGATCTTACAATTTGGACTTTTTCAAGAACATTTCAAAATCTATAAATAATTAAGATAAGAATTTTGACCTTTTAACCTTTTTAAGCATACAAAGAAGCTGGACTTTGGATCGTGAATTAGAGGCCCACATGAATTATAAAAAAAGGAGTAAGCTTTTTGATGGCCCCATGGGATAAACCCACCTTGTTATTCACCGTATTGTCCAGTGCACCGGCACAGGCACCTCTTGCTTATGGAAGATTCTATATGCACCCACTACTATTGCTGTATGCACCCACTTGCTGAACTCACCCCCCTTCCCTTTTATTTTCTTAAAAACGTTTTGCTGAGCCCACCCACCATATTTCCCAAACTGCCCACGCTCTATTCCTCTTCGTTCTCCTCTGCATTTCCCTCGTCGACCCAATTCGAAAAACCGAGCAAAGGCAGCAGTGGACATCGCTTCTCCTCCTCTTGCCTTCCCTCTTCTCGGTCGTTCTCCCTCCAAAGAGCATCAGTGCACATCGTTCCTTCTTCTTCTTCTTCTTCACAGGACGCGTGAGGTGAGTCTTATTCTTCTTTTTCCTTTTTCTTCTTCTTCATACGTTTATCATGTTTACATTCCTTTTAGGTCGTAATTTCTTTGTTAGATAGTAGATAAGTATATTACGAGCTAATTCATGTGCATTTGAAGTACTGAATCTCTTCACTTTGCCAAAAATTGTGGCATTTTTCGCGATCTGCTCGGCAATGCAGAACCGTGCACCAATTGTTGTGCACGGCAAATGTTTACTGTGCATGGATTTTTTGCACGATAAAGAAACCGTGCATAAATGTTTTGCACGGAACCTGTAAACCGTGCAAAACAAATATGCACGGTAAACATATACCGTGCATAAAATTGTTGCACGAAAAAGTTGTGCCGTGCAGAACGATTTTGCACGACACAATTGAACCGAGCAGTACAAGAAAAAAAGATTTCTTCGTATAATGATTTTTTCTTCCTACTGATTTTTATTTTAAATCCAGATTTGAAGATATGCCTAGGAGACCAGCTCGCCGTATTGGTGGCATCTCACATCCTACCGGTGGACGTGGTAGTACTTCTAGCGATCCATCCAGAGTGCGGGTGAAGGTGGCGTTGCTAGACCTCCTCGCCGACGTGTGCATGCTACTACTTCGACCGCCGGCCGTCAACGGCCAACGGCGTCTGAACGAAGACGCAAATTACGGCAGGATCCACTGCCTGAGAGCTCTTCAGAGGATGATTCCTCAAAGGATGAGGCAGGGTCGTCTAGTCCTCCCCAACCGTCCAGTACTCCGATTGCGCCAGTAGGGGAGGATGATTACTCAGAGGACCAGGCACAGCCACCCAGTCCTCATGCCTCGGCAGCAGGGGATGGACCTATTCCACGCGGTCCGGCCGACGAGTCCGTCCTTGTGAGTTTCAGGACTCACGTGGCCATATCCATATGGGACGGGGAGGTACACGTTCATTCTTTATATGTTTTAACTAATTCTTTATATAATACCAGATGCTAATGAAGATTTATACTATACTTGTAATGTGCAGGAACGTGGCCCTCTCAAATGTATCAGTCATTGGCGGCAGTTGAAGGACTGGTACATACCTCGGGCTGGAGATCGTCTTGATATTGAGGTGCCTATGTTTCGCGCTATCATAGAAGAGTCTGGATTGGCAGACCTGAGGCATTTCAGCTACAGATATATCTCCTGCCCCTTGGTCTCGAGCTTTGTGGAGAGATGGCAGCCCGAGACCAATACCTTCCACATGCCGTTTGGTGAGATGGCGATCACATTAGATGATGTGAGTTCTCTACTCGGCATCCCAGTCACTGGACTTCCTGTCCACGTATCTGCTACTATGGGATTTACTGACCAAGTAGATCTACTCGAGCTAGGACTGGGTGTGGATAGGGAATCTGCATCAGCTGAGTTGAACCTGGCACGGGGTGGGGTAGTGAGGATGGGGTGGATCCGACGGGTGTGCGGCGAAGTGACTCCCGCATCGTCGATTGAGGAGGTAGAGTGTGCAGCCAGAGAATATCTTCTTTACCTGTTGGGCTGTACACTATTCACTGATAAGTCCGCCACGAGGGTTCCTGTCTACTACTTATCCTTATTGATGGACCTGCCACGGGTCCGTCAATACGCATGGGGGGCTGCCGCACTTGCGTATCTGTATCGCCGGTTGGGGACCGCCATGAAGGCAGATGTGCGGCAGATTGCTGGATATTTGACACTGCTCACGGTAAGAACGGTACATTTTATAGATTCATATACCTTTATCATTATAATTGATATAAGTACTGTATAATTATTAATATTTGTCATTTGTAGTCTTGGGTGTACGAGCACTTCCCATTCGCACGTCCTCCTGCACAATGGGGACACACCGCAGGGATGCCTCTATCAAGCCGCTGGAATCCTGGACAGGATTCCGGAAATGCCATTGAAAACATACAGCTGATGCGGGAGAGATTGGATGCCTTACACCCGAGTGAGGTGAGCACCCATTTGAGCGTTTTATGTTATATATTTCTGACTTTCTTTATTTTTTTCTTTTACGTTTTTTGAAAAGGAGCATGTTTTATTATATTAGTGACTTGTTTCGTTTACTTGTGACAGATTGCTTGGGATCCGTATGCTAGTGTTAGGGCCCATCATCCACTACAGCAGATATCCTTCTTCTGTGGTTGCTTGAGATCCCTAGATGTCATTGAACCCTACCACCCGCACAGGGTTCTTCGACAATTCGGCTACGTACAGACCATCCCACCCGCACCTCTCGCCCCCATCCGTGCTACTCGGGGTAGTACTGCCGGTAAATACAAGGTCTCCTATACGTTTCTGGATCAGTATTGGATTACTTGGGAGGATCATGTATTATCTATTGCGCACCGCGGCCATCGTGCACATCATGCATGGGAGTGTTCGCGGGACTACCTCGATTGGTACACTAGGATATCTCACCCTCGTGTACAGAACCCCGCCCGCCATTCCCACTATGACCCTAATGAGGGTAGAGAGGACCCGACTCCGAGAACGGTGAGTGCATTGTAAACTATCTTATTTCGTACAGTGAAGCAAGTATTGTTTAAAATTTACTATGACACATTCTATTGTCTCTTATAGGTCCTTCGAGCAAAGGATCATATTCGTGCCACGCTTGAACGAGGTGACCAGCCAGTTGACTTCTACCAGAGGGCACTGCGGACTACCCTCGAGATTCTTGATGGCTTGCCGGTGACGTATCGTCGGCGTGCGCAACAATGACGCTCGGAGGACTTTTTGATAACATGCTTTTGTTTTTGTATAAAGGATATTTTATTTATTTTTTTTATAGAGACTTGTGGGATGTATAAGTTTTTTTTTTTTTTTTTTCTGATGGAGATGGGATATATATTAGCTTGCAGCTTCACCGTTGGAGAGTATCATTGGGTTATGTTCGCTTGTCCATTGAACAAGGCATTACCAGATGAATTCCTCAATCGTATGAAGAGTAAGTGGAGTATGATACATATGGGCATTAGAACCCCATAAAACACTGGTATGGATTTCTAAAGCCCATATGTGTCATAATCCACTTACTCTTCATTCGATTGAGGAATTCATCTGGTAATGCCTTGTTCAATGGACAAGCGAACGTAACCCAATGATACTCTCCAACGGTGATACTGTAAGCTAAGATTGCTCCAGGCTCTTATGGAATTTTGGATTTGACAATGTATCCTTCTTTTCAGATGTGTAAGTAATTACAAGAAAACAGTGTACTACAAACCGACTCATTCAATCAATGAATATTGATTTTTGTACAAGAACTTGTTTGTTTTTGGAATTCTGGTTGTTAAATTGTGATATATAGTTCATCTCAATTTTTTTTTTTAAAACATCTACATCCCTCTTCGAATTTGGATACAAATAGTTTCACTAGTCTAAGTTAATGCATGAATAATCCACACATACCAATATTGCACGTCCAACATATGTCGTGCAAATGCAATCTGTTCAGTATACATATGTCGTGCAGAACCATTCTGCTGGCTAATATATACCGAACAGATCCATTATGCTCGGCTAATATATACCGAACAGATCCATTTATGTATGGAGAAATTGTACCGAGCAGATCCATTCTGCACAGCAACTGTTGGCCGTGCAGAATGGTTTCGCACATATACTTTGTGTGCCTTGTCTTTGTGTGCCTTGTAATAGATGATTTATTGTATGATAGATTCGCCAACCCACAATCAACTAAGGAGGGTTATGATGGAATATAAAAAAAAAAAATAAAAGATGGAAAGCATAAGAGCTTGATTACATTTCAACATCATTTCTTACAATTTGTTTACATCGAGTTCAAAGTACAAGAAATTAATCACTGTCAATATTAACCGACTCGCGTGTTGCGACACTGTCTCCAATTATTTCTTTGAATCGCTCGATGTTCTGCGCATATGGTAGTTGCCATCCGTCAGCATTAGGATGGTGGTGTCTATACCAATTTGTCGCAATGGGAGGAATGGGAGCCCCGGGTGTCATGAAGACTTGAACAAAATGGTTACCATTGACAAAACCGATCGCGATAACTTTGCGATCAGAAGATGGAATCGGGGTTGATCTCAAAGGCAGGAAAGTAAGGCACTGTTGCAAAGAAAGATGGATCAATACAACATTATAATATGAAGCTACCAGATGACCCATGTCTGGCATTGTCATCCAACGAGCAAATGGAGGATGGCTATCGTAGTACGCCAAGGCATAATACAGTTCCCCAACCCTATCATCTCCGCCATATAGCAATGAATAATAATTTTGATGCCTCTGTAGTTCATTGCTTAAATCCAGTCTAACCTGCATCCAACCATCCTCGCTCATTCCCAATAGACCAGCTACTGCTCTGAAACCACAGTTACCATCCGCCTCGACATCCTTAATAGTCTCGATATAGGGTCCTAATGACTTAGGAAGTTGATGCTCAAACGTGCTTGAACGAGTGCGTCGAACACTTAATTTATCCTTCCCCTTCTGTGAATCTAGACTGTTGGTTCTCGATGGAACGGTAGCTTCGATCGAGAGTGCATACTCAAAAGCAGATGGTTCCCGACGCGTAGACCGATCCAACTTCTTCTTTTTCGAGGATGAACGACCCCGGGTGTTCAATTTAACATCCGGCTCAAGAAGAGAAGTAGATGACGGACACCCCAACTCTCTTAGTTTTTTCAATATTTGTATTTTACCAGCTTTATCGGTACTATGAAATCTCTTATTGATCAATTCGAACTCGGAAGTGGTGGTTAATTCGGGGCCTGCATTCTCCTTAGTGGATTCTAAATTGAGCTTCCTCCAGTATTGATGGACACAACTCAGTGGTATTTGAGTGCCTTCCCTTATGTATTCGGCAATCTCGTGTGCACATGGTAACCCATGTGTCCGTCGAATTACGCACCCACATGCCAAGGAATCTGGACCAATATAACCAGCTCTGATCGACTCATTCAATATTATATCCAAAGCATTCCTTGATATGAATCCTCTCAACTCGCGAAACAGTACAGGTTTGAACTTATGTTGCACGGTGTTCAAGCTCTTTTCAAATGAAGCCTTTATCTCCGTAAAGAGCAACTCAAGCAATGCATGGATAATCTGCCAGGACGAATCAAAGCTACTGTTCGATGTGCCAAGGTGTCTCTTCAATTTTGCATGTGCACTCTCAGCCCTATTCGTAGTCACGTTTCCAAAGTGCATATGCCGATCCGTCCAAGCAGCTACAAATTGTTCCTTATGGTTATTCAACCATGATTTCTTCACATAATCAACGGTGTTTGGATACCCACAGAAATTCCGGTCCAATGCACTTAAAAACTGAATGTAGTCATTTTCAGTGGGAGAGACTACCAACATGTTCCAACTAGATATAAACGCATCCCATCTGTCGTTGGTCTCAAAATACTTCTTACAATTTGCCAATATGTTCCTAGAAATATGCCACCTGCATAATAAGCTTGCTGCATTCGGAAAGACAACGTGTATTGGAGTGATGAGTGCTAACTCTCTATCAGTTACAACGACACGGGGCATAATACATCCATCCATCAATTCCTTAAGCCTCTCCAAAGCCCATCTGTAATTGGCATCCCTCTCTGATTCAAGGTACACAAAAGTAACGGAAAAAATCAGTTGAGTGGATGTCACACCAACGATCTCAAGCAAGGGAAGTCGATATCTATTAGTCTTGTACGTGCAATCCATTATCAGAACTTCTGGAAATGCACGTAACAACTGAATAGATGATGGATGTGCCCAGAATATGTCCATCGTAGCATCTGTAGCGGGGTTGCTAGTGTGATACTCAATGTAGTTGTTCTGCTCCAAATGCATCATGAGTTGTTGCATCTGTGATCGACCGGCCAACTCAGTCACCCTCCACTTCTGACGGGCATTGTAAATACTCTTCATCGAACTAGTGTTGTGCACGTCCCTTTCTTGCAACGTACGAAGGATGTTCCTTGGCTTCACCATACTCTTCGACATATCAATCAAAACATTGAGTTCCTCCCCTGATAGCCTTCCAGCAAATGAATGCCCCTAGAGATGTTGTGCGTTTGGATGATTGTGCAACCCACAAACCACTGTTAACATCCAATCATCATCATTTGCCAACTTTCGTCCCTTCAAAGCGAAAGGGCAATTACACTTCTTCGTTCCCGTTGCCTTATTAGGATTTCTCTTTTGAGGGACCTTCGATTGACCCTTATAGCTTCCGCTTCTCTCACAAGATAACATTATTCTCGGCTTCCTACCATCTCCACCAGCATCTGAAGTTTTGATTACAATAACCAACCCATGTTTCTTTCCAACTTCCCTTGTCCATTGGATTAGGTCCTCTCGGCTTCTAAATATCATGTCAGTGGTGAAGACATTAGTAAAATCCATAGAGCACTCACTGGCACCGGTTGACTGAATCTCCTGAAAATATAATTGCTAAATATTAGTATATTAATGCACGAAACTATATGTTGTCCTTGTGAAATATGCTCGGTTTACTCATGCTGTGCAAAACATTTTTACACGGAATAAATACGCCGTGCTAAATGTTTTTGCACGGCATAAATTCTCGTGCAAAATACTTTTGCACGGAATAATTATTCCGTGCAAAATTATTTTGCACGTCATATTTATTCCGTGTAAAAATAGAATGTTTGATGCTATTTTGCCGTGCAATATTCACTTGCACGGCTCTGGTATACCGAACATGACGCGCGAATTTTAATTAAAATGCTGAAAACGAACTAAAATGTATACCTCCTCTGGATAGATCGTTAGTTGCTTGTCCATATTGAAAATGCCTACTTCCAATAGACAATGTGATGAAGGGAGATGAGTGCCTCCAATATCTTCAACCAAATGGATGAGACTTGAGCAAACTTTGTAAGAGTTGGAGAAGATGATGAGGAAGGAGATGAAGATCAATGGGGATGAATGAGTGCAGATGAATACTGTCGAACAGTGGATGTAATGGATAATTAAGATTAAGAAGAAGAAGAAGCAGAAAAAGAAGAAGAAGTGATGAGTAGAGAGGAGGGTAAGAAACGTAGGAGAAAGGGAGAGGTTGATGGTAAAGGGTGAGTTGGTCATTTGACCTTAGGGTATTTTGGTGATTAAAAAAAAATTAAAATGTGGGTGCATACAGCAATAATAGTGGCTGCATATAGAATCACCCCTTGCTTATGTGAAAAAGGAGTGAATAGGTTTAGGGCTGCTGTGAAAATTAAAATTAAGGTATACAAATGTGCTTATTTTTATACAATTGTATATTTGATTTACACATGAGTATCATTTACATATACAAACAAACATAATGATGTGTAAATATATGCATGCATTAAAGATGAAAAAGCAGATGGGACCAGCACCTTTCATGGATCTACTTTACTAGGATGATGGTGGGAAATAATTTCTAAGTCAACAGAGGTGATTATTTTAATTGTTTTAATGGCATGTTATAACTTATAAATCCTCGCCTTTGTCTTTCCATTTCAACCTCTTTTGTAAAATTTAATGCCCACGGACAAACTCTGTTTGCTTGAAATTAATTTTTGAGATCCGAAAAGGTTTATATGAATTTCTGATTGAATCATCTTTAAGAATTTGTATTCCTTTTTTTATAAAAAGTTTTTTTACAAAAAGATGGCCATTTCAATTAGACATAAAAATATTTAAAATTGATCAAACAACTTTTGTTCTTTTTCTATATGACATAAAAATATTTAAAAGTTTTCCTTTTCCAATTAAAATAAATACCGGAATGTCTATTTCTATAATCTTCTTGTGGAAACAACTCTATTTAAAACATATATAAAATTGAATCCACTCTATTTGGACAAGCCTCTACTTACAAAGGAATGTCTTAGAATAGATGGTAAATAAAACAGGGAAAGAAAAATCTTTTATGCATCTTAAATAAAAACACATTCCTAATATCCAATGACATTGGGGTGGGTGGTTGTTTTGATTATGCATGTTAAATAAAAATACATTGTGGGTGGCTATTTGGACGGTAGGGATTGAAAATCCTATACGGCCTTTAGCCCAAAATCTCCGACCCCAGGATAAATTAGTACATAAACTCTTTTTGGACCCAAATATCAAACATCTTTGAAAGATAGCAGCAGCGCAGTAATATTAAAAGACCTCCCGACAGTCTTTTAGCAAAAATATAAAAAAGAAGGGACAATGACAGTGTGACTGAACTTATATCTACAATTGCCCTAAAATGGTCAAAAAATAAATAATTCATGCAGAGCTTTTCGTCCTTAAATCCACGGGATATTGTACGGTGCCATATCCTAAAATTGTAACTTTCAGAGCATCATTTCCTATTCGAATAGCTCTGCAGGAATTTTGTAATTTTTGACCTTTTTGGGGGAATTATGAAGTATAAGGGCAGTCGTACATCCAATACCCCAAATAATAATAATAATAATAATAATAATAATAATAATGGACCTCCCTTTAAAGTCCCAAACTAAAAGAAACGATTTGGACTTTTTGTAAAAAAAAAAGAAAAAAAAAGGAGGAAAATCGAAGATTGCATCACTAGAATATCTGAACCAAAACAATGATTAACCTTCACTGGCAGTTTCAGATCAAGCTCCCTTTCTAACAATCTTAGAAGAAGACAATTGGCCAAGATGAGTTTCATCTCAGGTGGTCCTGCTAATGGTTTTGGTGTGATGTTGAATTATAGTTTAGACTTCAATGATGACGAGCATAACCTGGCATCCAAATGCTGACCTCAAATTAGCAAGGCTTGTTAAATCTTCCAATAATCACCATTTTCTGTTTCTGTTTCTTGTAATTACCCATGTATGACCCACATTTACAGACCTGGAAATTCCAATTCAATGCTTCATAAAGGTCCGAAAAGCATGTTTGAACCAGAAACATTAGCTCCCTTTTGCCAACAGCCATTGTCATTAACCATTTAAATAAGATCATGGTTTGTCCTGATTAACTGCTATTTTCTGTCATTTTCTTAATTGAATAGGTCTACTTCTCTCATTCTCTGCAAACTGTACACTCCTTTGAACATTTTTATTATTATTTAATAAATTTGAATTTTGTTAACATATGTTATTCTTACACAGGTAGTCATCTTTCAAACAAAAAAAGTCCATTTGTACCTTTTTTTTAATGGGTGCAAGCATGGATTTCATTGCTTGTATGCTTCTATTTGAACAACCAAAGGAGAATGAGCAAGGTTAAGAACCCCAAATTTTCTACATTATCTCAGTTCCAACTGGATCAACTGCAAAATAGACTGAAAGAAATTTTGCCGTGATTGGCTGGAACTTCAGCCTCCACATCTGCATTTAGGAGAGAGAAATAAGAGTGGCAAATGTAAGTTGTACTCGTATATTTCATTTTTCATCATCTCTTCTTCATAGAAGCATTTCTCATTATCTTTATTTTTCAATGAATAGCCAAAAATAGCACAGATTCAAACCTTAAGCGAGAGAAGCTCAGCTTGAGGCTCAAGAATATTAATATGATCATTAAGCTTGAATATGAATAGATTTTGGTGGTTTTTTTTTTTTTTCCTTAGCCTCTACACCATTGAGCTGTTGCACCTCACTGTTCACAGATCATCATCAAAGCCTCCACACCATTGAGTGTGGCCTGTTTCTACATTTCACTGTTCACAGAACCAGCCCCAAAATAGCCAAGATTGGAAAATGCAAACCACAAACCATGGGATGAAAATAGACAGAAAACAATGACATGTAGAAACAGGCCACATTCAAGCCAAAGGAAAAGGGCCAAGCAGTATATTACTATGATTTTCAACATGGTTAAATTTGGAGCAATGTTTCCACAGAGACTCATTGCATCAGTCTGAATAACGAAACTCTTTGAGTACCATTACCATACATACAAACTTGGGTATCATATGCTTATTGCCCTATGTGTCAAGGAATACCCAATTCCACATTTGGAAGTGTGAAAGATCTGAACTTCTCTAAGATTCACAGCAATCACAATGCCATCAGAACTTAAAAATGGCATTGCAAAAATTAATTACATTTGAGTACCCTGTAGACACGCACTCTCGTGCGCAGAAATCCCAGACTGAGTCATGCTAACTTAATGACAAACATTTTCCATAATGAAAGGTTGAATGCAGGAAACTGGCATATAAGAGATGCCTAGTGGGCCACTATAGGAAAGAAGCAGTACTAGAATACATCCTTGGGGGGGAAAAAAAAAAAGGAGCCTCATTACATGTAACTAGCTGTTGGATCAAGGCAATAGAAGTTGATGGTATATAAACAATATACGGTTTGAAACCATTGCATTTGATCGGACAGTTGGTGACAGCCAATAAGGTTAATTTTTTATAACTAGCTAGTCGATTAACCCCTATTTTGCTTGATGGGAGCAGTGGGCACTACATGCATGCCTGTCTCCTGTATTCAGTTGTTATTAAGATGATAATGCAAGTGTGTTTTTATGCTAGTGCTTAAGTTCCAGAATATATGATTACTCTACAGGATTTAGGATGCATACATTTTTGTACTCTGAGCTATCTCTGAAGATATTTAAGGCCTCAACTGCAGGTGTGGACCAATAAAATTAGCATCAGAACGAAACAATGGATGATTTATTCAGCAGAAGTCTATGAACATGATCAAGTATTGGAAAGAGACAACTGGTTACTTATAAATTGTGAACTTGTTAGAAGCAATAAATTCTCTTTTGGATCTTAAAGAAATTCAGGAGAGATTCAAAAGGCTCAACCCAGAAGGACTCAATGATATATAATCTGAATGCTAGTGATTTTCAAGTGGAATTGGTATTTGGCATACTGAGTCGAAGTTCATAAAGAGAACTTACGAGTTGGAAAACGTATCACCACTGCATGTGTGTATTCTCTTTCATTAGGATTGATATTTGCACCTGAAAATTGAGATATGAAACACCTCACATAAGCCAAGTCAGACCAATGATAGGTTGTGTTAAGAGAAGTGATAATTGAGATTAGTATTTTATCAATAACATTAGATTGATGATATCTGCAAAATCAATTGTACATTTGTACCAAGTTTTAAAATAACAGTATCAGTTGGCATATCAGCAGGTGCAGAAAACTGATTAAATATAAGCATCAATTCTCATCATTTATAGGCTGTATTAGTCATTAGAGGTTTATTTTTTTCTAAATAACCCCAAAGAAGTTCTTTAAAAAATCCAAAACAAAAGAATATTGTAAAATGATAGCTACTTCTTTTTCTTTTTCTTTCTTTTTTGTTTTTTAAGCATTGGGGTGTAGTACATATATGTATTGAACCCTATAAAGGATAGTTTTTGGAATAAAGCTCCTGTACTGTTTTCCTCCGCTTGTACGTTTCTTTTTCTTGAATGGACTTCTCTCTTATAAGTTTCTGTTATCATTAAAAATAGGGAAAAAAATGTGAAAATGAGAGAGAATAATGTAGATATAAGAATTAAGGCACAAAATTGATAACCATAATCAAAAGGCTCAAGGATCTTAAGATCCACTCTAATAACAAAACTAATGCAAGAGGAGACAATACTTGGGTGTTCTTCTAAATGATTATCCTAGCAACTAGCACTCTCCATATTATCATTGCTACTTGTGTGCTCACAGAAATAAGACTATTGTCGCGTGAAATGGGGAAGAAATATCTTTTTACGAGAAAAGTCAACCAACTAGACTCACTCTTATTTGGAATACTACAGAGACCTTTTACATAATAAAATAGGCAACAAAGAAATATGAGAAAAATATGGCTTAAAGCATACTAGGATTATAAATACTCTTGGTGAAACTAAACTTTATCAATAAATAGGCCATAACATCTCCAATACTTGCTAGAATTGCAGGATCTTGAACTTGTATAGGTAATTAAATAAACCATCAAAGGCGTCTAATTGTGTCAATGAGGCATAATTTTACACATGAATGAAATTATGAAATGACCACCTGTAAAAAAACACAAAATATACATCAAAGACAACAAAAGCCAATTCAATTGCCACTTGTGCAGCCACTGCTAAGAGGATGTGGGCCCTCCTTTGGGATCTTTTAAATGTTCTGGAACTGCATCAGGTTACAAAAAAAAGGGCCAGTGTGCCTCATTCAATGGCACAATTAGAAGGTTATGAACACCAATCTGCACAATTTTCGGAACCAGTCTGATTTCCCAATTTTCCACATATGTATCAGTCACTACTGACCAGAAAAAGCATATTGCAGGAGGGACACATGTATCAGTCACCGGGGGCGGGGGGAGAGCAAAATCTTAATGCAGGTAGAGAAAAATGTTGATGTTCTTGTCATATCTATGAACGACACAACTGTGGATAATAAGAAAAGATTAATGTCAACAGACCCTGGGTAGCCTGCACAATCAAGGAGCCAAACTGCACAATCAGGTTGGTAAGAGTATCCAATGCATCTTCCACAGTTTTTCCGAAGGCGCTCTCAATCACTGAAATCAGAAGTATAAACTCCACCCCATGGTTGAAGTCCTGTTTCCCACAAGCAACACTATTGTCTTCACAAATTATCATTAGGGAATTATAACAGATGAAAGTTATAGTAGGAAGCAAGGAAAATGGCTAGGATTGATGGAAATCAGGCTAAAGAGACTCAAGGGAAAAGAAAAGCAAATATAAATGGGATAATTTGACAATAATGATCTTGATATAGCTGAATTAAAATACACTTCAGAAACTTCCAAATCTAACTTAAGTGAGTTAATTCCAGTTTATATATTGGAAAATAAACAGTAAGTTATGAAATATATTAGCATGAAAAAAATAGGTAAGGTTTATAAATATGTTGCTGCCTAACCTCTCCCTTCCGAAATATTGGCAGGATATCATCTTCAACTTCAGATTCGTAATCCACAGAAATCAAACCCTATTTAAGGCCCACAAAACTGTAAGTGCAAAGAGTAAGGAATCACTTGTTGAAATTATTAATAAGAAATGATAAATGCCAAAACTGCTGCTCCATAGACTAAAAAAAAAGAGCAAGAAATTTGGGTGTTGGAGTTCAGTGTTTACATGTCAGGGCATACATGGCAGTACGGCATCACGTGTTCCTTGAGAACTCCAGTGGAAGAGATTTCATGGAATTTTGCAAGGTCTTCCTTCCGTTGGAAACGCATGTATACTGCGTGAGTGAAACCATCCGCATTCAGATCAACAATACGACCTGCAAGAGTGATCAATCCGTCTTCATGGTTGGAACTCATTGAAATTCTCAGTATGTTAATGTAAGTGGGTGCACGTTTATTGCAGATTTTCATGCATATCAGATTCTTGCATCAACTTTTCAACAACCTTCGAGATATCTATATCACATGACCTAAATGTTGTCAAGTTCTGTTAGACAAGCAATCTAGACTCTAGTTAGGGGTTTCACAAATGAGTGCAATAGCTGGGGAAGTAATCATACACCTGACAATAGAATAGCATGATTATTTCAATAAAAATACAAACTTAAATATCCAAGGACTTGATTAAGGAGGCAAGCTAATTGAATTGTATATGTACAACATTGCCCACATCACCAACCGATAAGTGAATGTTGAAATGACTGAAAAACATTGCCGCATTGACATGACACACCAAATCTATAGAACTAAAGGGATTGATAATTGTACTGAAATATAAGATTTGGCAGAAAATGCCAAAAGTGTGTTGATTAGACACCCCAACATTTGAAACAGATTGTGCCCTACCGATGATACTGTGACATGCGTACTAGCAAATATGTCATTCTACCGAAATTGTGAGGATTGTGAAATTTTATTTTATTTTATTTTTATTTTTGAAAAAATTAGACTAAATTGTAAGTGTGAAACATTCCCAAAACTATCAACTAAATGTGGTTGTTATATGTTAAAATGACTGAATTACATTGCAGTTAATATGATGCATCAAATATAAGTAATAAAAGTGATAGTTGATCAAAATAGTATTGAAATACTAAGAACAAGATTTATTGTGAAGCTAACAAAGCCCGAGGTGTGTTGGTTAGGCATCCCCTCCAAAGAAGCTTTACATGGTTTGAGAACAAAACAGTGCTCCCCTATTGATTGTCCATGATATCAGAAAAAAAAAGGTAAAAAAAAGGAAAAGGAAAGATTGATTATGAAAACCATTTGGCCTTGCTAATTGCTAAAATTCATAAAGAAACTTTTGTCCCTTGATGATTACAAAAATACATAACTGAAAACTTACAAACAAGTAAAAATATTTATGATAATTCCTCACTCCATTTTGACACGATCCGCGCCACCAGGCATCAACAATGTCAAAAATGTCTCCAAGTTGACTTGTCCTGTGTCCTATCTGTACATTACCTGTTTGTATATCTTTGGGTTATCACTTTGACATTAAATTTCCCTCTGCAATTATGGACTTTGATCTCCCACGCGCGGTTCTCATGAGAATTGTGCACGGGAAAATATTCTCGTTGCAGTTATATATATGGAAATTCCCCAAGATGCCCCACTTTAAAAGTGCCCCTTTTTTCCGGCCATCTTTTTTGGCTCATGGGGCCCACCTTGAGTCAATCTAGTCTTTTCGTACCCACTACAACCCCGCCTGAATGGTCATAAGTCCAAATGTGACACTCATCCAACTTTTCCTCACCATTGGATTGAAGACATAATAAAATGATGCCTCTAAACTATTAAGTTTTAGGACTATGGATCAAAAGGTTAGGATGATCTTATGAAGTAAAAATCTTGTATATAGGTAGGTCTCACATAGATCTTTCCATCCAATGGACTTACAGGATCATCATGCATCTCAGTAGGCCCAACTAGGAGGGGCATTTTTCTCCTAAAAAAACACCCGGGTGCTGTCTAGCGCTCCCCATATTACACACACACACACACACACCCTTTTTTTGTGCACACCATGCACACCTCATAGTTGGGTGCACCTGATGACCCATCCGAAAGGACCACACACCCCTAAATTACAGTGGTCTCATGTTTTACACCTATCTGAATGGTCTGTACCGTTGGATTGATGGGTCAATTTTTAAAGGGCTGAAACGTGTTGGCCGTTGATGAAGGTGTTAGGATATTTAGATGGAGCCCATATTTTGTACACATGTAGGCCACAACCAGATGAAGAGATTCACACCTCACCCTTGGGTCCCATCCCCAAGTGGGGTCCCAGGTGGGCCCCACATCGAGGTGTGCATTTAACCTTGGCTCAATAATTAGTAAGGATGGGGAGATCGATGAAGATGCAAAACATAGGATAAAAGCGGGATGATTGAAGTAGAGACTTGCCTCTAGAGTGCTTTGTGATCGACGAATGGCAACAAAGTTAAAAGAAAAATTTTACAAGACAGCGATTAGACCAGGTATGACCTATGGAGTAGAATGTTGGCCAATAAAGAAGCAACATACACACAAAATGGATGTAGCAGAGAGGAAAATATCGAGGTGGATGTGTGGTAAAACTAGGAAGGATTAAATTAGAAATGAGCGTTTTCGAGAGCATCTAGGGGTAGCAACAATTGGAGAATGAAATTAGAGAAACCCGTTTGAGATTGTTTGGGCCTATCCAACATAGGCAAGCAATAGCGCCGGTAAGCAAAAGTGTGGCTATGAAAGTTGATGGCCCGCCAAGGGGAAGGGGTGGGCCAAAAAGGGCGTAGATGGAGGTAGTAAAAATAGATATAAAGAAGTGTAACTTATCTGAAGATTTGGCTCAAGATAGATCGGAATGGAGAAACAAAATTCGTGTAGCTGACCCCAACATAGCGGGGACAAGGCTTTGATGATGATGATGATGATGTGCACTGGTTAACTACGCTATATGGAAGGCAACATGATTCGAACCAACAAACTTGTGGTTGTGGCATTGAACACCTTCCAACTATGCAATGTTGCAGCTAATTATCCCCAACAAACAAATAAACAAACCCCAACTGCATTCTATGATAATCGAGTTTACTCACTTAAAACTTACAAATTTCTATGATTCCATTAAAGAGAAATGCCATGGCCTCAATACCTAAATTAGGATTTTTTTTTCCCATAGTATGTTGAAGCACTTCTTATCTCCAAAAAGCACTGTACACCAGCATTTTGCACTTGGCAAAAAACCAGGCTCTTCCTAAAAATCTGAACCTTATTAAAAAATCATAAAAGCTACTCTATCATTTAACAAATTCCAGATCCATTTTTCCTAGTACTGACAAATCAACCCATAAAAAATCTATAATTCTCACTTCTCATTTTTGTAACCAGTAATACCTTTTCTGGATACAAGCTATTGTAAATTATAAGATTTTAAAATTATGTGCATAACAGATCACGTGTTGTTTGCATCTATCCATTTACAAGTTATATGGCAATGCTCATAACAAATATCTACATGAACGGAGAATCATTTTGACTTCTTTTGTGGAAGTTCCAAAGGCAAAGGCAACACAGAATAATCTTAGTCCTCTGATAAAAAACCCCTCACAGTTTCTTTCAATCCTTTTGTGGTTTCTCAGGAAAGGTGTTCTTCAAAAGAGGATTATGATATTACTACACTAAATATCTTGACTTCAAAATAATCAATTGATTATCACATTTAAAATATCCACAGCAGAGTTTGCAATGGTTGGCTTCAAGAGTGATGCAAGTATCATACGATAGCACTGCATATTGCCGATGTCGCTTTGAATTTTGACCTATTTTGTGCAGCTTCAAGATTGATATGCACCAGCAAGTATCATATGATTAAAACTGCACATTATCTGTGCTACTGTGAATTTTGACCTATTTTGTCCATGTTTTGACAGTACATGCAAAATGTTGTCATAAAACTAGTTCACCAATATATGCAAAAAAGAATTTCAATGTGGTGGTGAATGGTAATGATTCATCCAATACTAATTGACATTATCACATTTTATTCATTTATTAAAATTATCAATTCATTGGCCCATCGTATGTGAAAACTTGCATATTATAATTTTATTTTAACTATTGTTTCACAAACACCCATTAATTGTAACTGTTAGTTCACACCCATGAGTGCAAGAAGGCACACCCACCCACCCATGCGCACCACACGCACACAACTATCCTAGAGGATGCACTGTTAAACACAAAATGTAAATAAGGATCTCCTTTCATATTGGATTTTGGAATTTAATAATGTATAGAGAATAGAGATGACAAGTGCGTGTGCATGGATTTGAATAGAAATAAATATCTCACCTAGTGATATTGCAACTATTCCACCCATTAGATACTGAGCAGTATAGAGATAATCCAGCATGTCTTTCTCCTCTTCATTAGATAAATCTTCATTCGCCTTCAATAGAAAAATATGCTCCACAATTTTTCTGCCATGACAAAGCAGTCACTAGAGTTAAGTGAAAAAATTATGCCCCAGAAGTAGAACTAATGGGTGGTTGAAACAAATTTATTTCAAGGACCCAAAAATATACCCATGGTCAACATGTCCCATGTAAAATGGCACAATCTAGTCATTGACTGGGCAATGGGCACTCATACCCATTAGTCCACATGACACATGCAACATGTGAAATGGCACAATTGAGTCATTGACTAGATGTGGACAAGCGCCACATGAGCTAAAACTCAAGGGAATTCATTCAGTCCATGACATGTAGCCCTTTGGTGGATTCTGTTAAACGCAACCAGAGTTCTACCCAAAATACCGCATTTGCAGTAAGACAATATAATTTCTTTGATAACTGCATAAAAACTTATGGGATGGAGGAAGCACCTTTTTCTCATGTATTGAGTTTCGCTCTCAATGTCAGAATTCCCACCATCAAGAGCAGAAAAAATCACTCCCCAGCCATTTCTCTTGCAGAAACGCCTATACGCCAATCCATTGTATCTTAACACTGGAAATTCAAACCAAACAAAACAAAAAGGACATTGAACTCGTCGTTGATCATTGAACATTCTCTTCACAGTGAAATTACAGCAATGGAAAAGCACAGATGCAAGCAGAAAAATCAAAACTAAAACGCTTCATCAATTGCTAAAGCCCCCTCTTTCCATTGAATCGAACACAACAAATAAAAAAAACCCATACAAAATCCGAGATTTTCAGAAGCTGAGAAAACAACCCTTCAAATCTCTACAGTTCCATAACGCGAAATCAAAACGAAATATTTGATGAAGAACGATATGCATCAATCAAACTCACCATAAGAGGGCGTTTTCGGTGAGAATTCGACAAGCGGCAAAGGAGAGAAGTTGGAACGCTTGGAAGGGACGGAGAGAGAAGAGGCTAGGGTTAGGGTTTTGGCGAAGAGAGGAATTGGGGAAATGAGAGCGGCCTGCATTGGAGAAATCTCGAGGGAAAACTCCGTTTTCCTTCTCTTGTTTGGATCGCCATTTCTCGAGGCCTTAATCGGGAAATGGGTGGACAGGAAAAAGGATATTCAAAATGGAGTGATGGCGCCTTCTTGTTTTGGATTCGATGGGGCCACCTATTAAATCCAGACCGCTTAAATTATTGTGGACTCCAAATTGGAGATTATGGTTATAACTTGTTTTTTTCGCTCTATCATGTTGTTTTGAGGTTGAATTCGAGATCTTCACCTGGTGAAAATTAAACATTAAACAGGCAGGCAAATTAAACAATTGGACCACCCTAAATTTTAGAGCATCGATTACGACAATGTGGATGTTTGCCCCAACTCCAACAGATAGACTAAACTAAAAAAAAAAAAAAGAAATATTTTAAGAATTTAGAAAAAGTTACACTTATGTTATTATAGGCCTGTAGTTTGTGTAAAATTGAATTCTTTAAAACCCAAGAGAGTGAGCACCCCACCTCCCACCCTCAAAAAAAAAAAAAAAAAAAGTGGAGGTGAGTGTGGTTTGAAGAATTCAAGGTGAAGAAATAGATGGACCTGCCTTTCGAATTCAAGGTGAAAAAAAATTCTCATAGTGGACATCCGATGATAAAGATCCATTAATTATGTTGATGATATTAGGCCATATCCAATGTCATTTAACACAATACTATACATCTACTTAACTACTAGCAACAACCGCTCGTGCTTAGCCGGGGGCAAAGTAAATAAATTACATATGAGTTTATAAGATATTAAAATAAATTATAACTATATATTGTTATGTCTAACAAAGGATAAACATATGATTTGTTTAAAAAAAAAGTATTTGTATCGGTTCATAATTTGAATGATAGGTTTCGCAATGGATAAATCATATGATTTTAATCACCTGTGTATTTCATATAGATAGACTCCACAAAGGATAAATTACATGATTTACTCAAGTGTAAATTGCAAATAGATGGATGGGGCCATCAAATACGCTAAAATATATCTGAATCTGCGACGGTATCCAAATCCAATTGAATCATTTAAAAATTGAGGTTGTGCCCCACATATGCCATATATGAGTATCTGATTTGTTAGATCATACCCTTATAACCTTTTATGTCAATCAATGATATTGCCACTTAATATGATGAAGGGTAATAACATAGTTATAGGAAATTTGAGTAAGTTAGAATATAGGAATGTGATAAAAGAATGACGTGTGATTGCTTATTGGAAAAAAAAAAACGAAAATAAATTAAAATGTATAATGGTGATAACAAAGATATTACTATGTAATAAATAAATAAGTAAATAGATAAAAAGAAAGGACTTACTGTATTACTTGGGATAATTTTCTGCCAAACATCATAAAGATCATCACAAATTGTAATATGTGATGATCAACATGAATTAAGTAATGAGAGAGAGATAGAGAGAGAGAGAGAGAGGATTTGGCCTACCTTAGATAGTGAAGTATCTACAAAACTTCTGCAAATTTGACAGGATGGGTTGACATTGATCATCATTGAACACTATTAAACGGGTAGGGAATCAAATAGATGCCTAGAGATGATATAAGTAGCATCATGAATGGTAACTCTCTACAATTTATTCATCTATACATCATAAATTGCAACATTATGTACTAATAAGCAAATGAATCCATGTTCGAATGCTTGTTAGGTTAAGAGAAAGGATCAATCGGTTCTCCATTGATCCAAATGAAAGAATATTTGCAGCTACAGTCACAAATCATAATATGACATATACACTAAGATGATTGTTGTAACGCCCCAAAATCCGGGCGCCTCAAATCTTGGGGCGCTACGAGAAAGTACCTAAGAGATGCGGAAAATTCAATAATATAATCAAGTGTGAATCTCATATGAGCAGGTAAAAATGGACAAGGCCCTAAAATTTTGTTTCACTTTAAAGGATTACAAGGTACTTTTCGTAATTAAACTAACTATTCAATCCTGGACCAACCTGGCCAGCTACAAAAAAAAAAAAAGAATATAGATCTAAATGATAGATGCCTCACGATGCACCAACTGCATCATCCTCTGAACCCTGCGGCAACGGATCAGCCGCCAAACAAACCACCAATCAAAAAAAGCGGAAGAGAATATACCTGAAAACACCAAGGATTGGGTTAGGCTCGATGAGCCAGGCAAATAGGCATGTTTAGATGGCAATACATTATAATATTCGATAGGGAAGAAGACCATACCTGATTCTAGCTGTACCTGCGTGATTAGTATCTCGATAATAATATAGAATATCAGAGTGCAATAGAAGACGGTGTGGAGTGTAGTGTATGAATGATAATCGAGATAATGATATAACAGATGTTTGATACAGCATTACAGGTAGATAAGAGAAGCCACCATCATCAAGACATCAAATAAACCATACAAGCACATCAGAGTTATCAGTAGCAAAAATAACCAAAAGAAGTAACCCTACCATATCCGTGACCATTGCATTCGGATCCGACCGTATCAACGACGGCAGTTAAAGACGATAAACCATGACATCCATATTATATAATAATCATACATCCAATACACATACATAGAAGCACACAAAGGTGCATCCATAGTTAAAGTACAAAGGACGTGGGGGGTCAGAGCCAGCCCATCGTCGTCGTCCCAACAACTGTCGATGGACACCAACCATGGGGGTCATAGCCACCCACCGCTGCCGTCACATCGAATAAGAGCATACAAGAATCCATCGATGTCCATAGCCACAGCCAAGTCCCAGCCATTGGTCTTATGTGCTATCTCAACCAACAATATCCATAGCCACGGCCAAGTCTCAGTCATTGGACTTATGTGCTAGATCCATAACATCGTCCATACATACACCCGGTTCGAGCGCCGGCGGTCTCAGTACCCCACCCACACCTGGTACCTACTGTGTCAACCTCATCACAATAATAATGTCCATGCCAGCATCATAACCCTCGGCAGACCAATCAATATCAATGTCCATGCCGGCATCATAACCCTCGGCAGACCAATCGTACATCCACAAACACTACGGATCACTAGGTGGGGGTACTCCAAACTGGATAGCCTTATTATCCTTAATATGAGATGATAGTAGTTAAGGGTACGAGGCACGGAGTTCGGTATAGCTAATCCATCCTTGTGGTTTCCAACAATTAATAATGCATACCTCTTATAAACTCCGCTTCTCTATACGCTTAATTAGTATTATCTCAATATACAGTCCGTCTATCAGTATCTACCATTAAGTTCCCAATATTACCGGTCAAGACTTCAAGTGCCATGTCCTGACATCTCATCCAATACGGACCGTGATCATGGATCAGAGCCTAAGTGCAATGCCCTGATTTATAATACCTCTCGAGGCCTACATCCAAGGTTCGGACCTACCTCCCAGCTTTAGTGTCCGTTTCATCAACATAGGTACCACATATCACAAATCCATCGATGATCGCTGCCCCTCTATTCAAGTCCAGGGTCCCACTTCACCTAAGACAGTGATCACGAAGTCCCAGATGCTTATTAAGTATCATTGGTGCTCTTGTAGGTAATTAGCATCATAAGACATCCATAACCCTTGAATCAGGTTCCGTTTTACGACCCAAAACCTACTTAGATGGCTACACGGGTCAAGGTTAAGCCCGACCCTTGACTCGTGTTTGGCGTATCCCAAACAGGCCAAATGGAAGGTCAACGGGGCCTACACATGATCAGATCATGAAAGGAAACTCAATCCGAAAAATCACTGTTTACAGTATACCGGGTCAACATCATGGGTCCACGGGTCGACCTAGTACTCTGTGGAAAGGAACAGATAATTGGGAAGCAGAAATCACAGTTTGCAGCGTCCCCGGTCGACCTAGAGGGTCCCCCGATCGACCGAGTACACTGCGGACATTATAACAAACATCTGGCAGGTGAGGGATTTCTCAGTGTGTTGGGTTGACCGAGCCTCTTGGTCGGTTGACCGAGTACACTGGGTTCTGTACCTTGTGGGTGATTTCAGCTCCCACTGAGGGTCAATTCACTATGTACTCGGTCGACCGCCTGGGGGACTAGGTCAACCGGGCACACACGAAAATCATATTTTTAAGATTCTGTCCTCTTTCATTTTTCATCAAAACCCCATCAAATGGATCCCAGATCTTCACTAATCACTTCCATACATCAAACGCACCTCCCACATCATGATCTCATCACCAATGGGCCATTGATCTTCCAAATGGGGGATTCTCATCCATCAATAGCCAAAAAACACATAAAAAGAGCATAAACTAACAATTCTACATATCATATCATCCAATCAACCATCCAAATACATAATTCATGCCAAACATCTATAAAAGACGGTAATTACTAATCTAAGCATGTTAATCAATTTAATTAAATAATCTAAGCATGTCTACTTGCCTAATTAGGAAGAAAGCTCCTCAAATAGCTTGGGCTCCACTCCAATAGCTCTAAGATCACTCCCACAGCTGGATCCACAATCTCTACACCCATTCCCAAAGAGAGAAATGCATAAGAAAGGGAAATCTAAGAGAAATTACTATTTACAAGGAAATTGAAAGGGGAGATGAGATTACCTTAACTTGGAGAGGGGAGAGAGATCTAGGAGAGATTGTAGTAAAATGAGAGGAAAAGAGTGTAGAGAATGTTTGAGATGGTTGTAGTAAGTTTCTTTTATAGGAATTGGTGGGATGGAGAATGTCCAAGGTGCCCTCTCTTGCTAGTGTAAGTTTAGGATAAGGATGAGGGTATTTAGGGAAGGTTAAACTAGAATGACTAAAGGGTCCTTGGTGGCTGATAGAAATAAATGATAAGGACTAGGGTAGTATAGGTATTCTCATATAATAACTAAAGTACCCTCAAATGAGTGGTTGTGAATAAAGGAGCTTAAGGGTAATAAAGGTAGGCTAATTATTATGACAAAAGTGCCCATGTTTACTTGGTAGAGAATAAAGGAGGCCAAGGTCATTTAAGGTATTAGAATTTTCAAAAAGGAGGGAAAAGGTGGGGTAGGAAAGACTAGAGTGCCCTTAAATAATTAATGAGTTAATGGGTTAGGCCATGGGTAGTTGGGTCATTCTAAGGTTAAATGCATAACTCTCTAAGGGAAACCCATCTATAATTAGGATTACATGCTAAGGCCTCTAATTGGCTAATTAAATCTAGGGGACCACTATTAATCTCACAAGGGTCCTAACCTTATAAACTAGGCTAAATTAATGAAAATTACTAACTACTCATGCTAACCACTTATTAAATAGGATAACATATGGTTGACTTGGTCAAATTGGGTCCCACTAGGTATTTCTAGGGACGGGTCCTCACAATTGTAACACCCCAATTCTGAATATCGAGTTTACCGCCAAGGTGCCCGAATTTGGCGCTCTACTTCCCGAATAAGTCGGGAACTTCTAGAATCATAGGTCCACGGTGAAGTCCAATTTAAGACTTTTTCGACAATATTAAATCAACGGTTAAGTGCGAAAGTAATATATCATGCATGCGGAAGCAAACCCATGAGGTATCAATCTCATAAAGCAAATATAAGGGACGTAAGTCTCAGCTATTCTTAAGGTGGAAAATATAAGGGTGTACATAACATGATAAGTGCCCCTCCAGTCTCACCACAAATGACACTCAAAATCCCAAAAAAAATATCGCTCAAACCCCATGGTAGGCTCTCCATCCTCCGGTAATACCTCAGGGTCAACTAGACCCCACTCGATCTCATCCGCTATTGGTGCCTTGAGGAGCACCTCCCCCTCGAGGATGGGGTCGATAATGAGACCTAAGCACCAAATATGATGAGTCAAATTCAAAGGACCAGACAACACAATATACATATAACATAGTATGGATGCATCAAGAGAGAATAAAGACAGTGATGTGATTGAGTAACAAAGGCATAGTACTAGGTAATCATGCACAATGTATATCAATAAGGATCAATATAAAGTAAGTATGCTAAATAACCATCTATGCAACAAGGCACATTCACACAGGCTGGCACCGCGTGATATTATGCCACTGCCCTCCCGTACTACCATCGAGTTACAGGGGGAAATGTACAGGATAATAGCCCTGCCAAAACATAGATCACCGGAGTCTGTAGGCCATGTAATAGTATCGTGCAGTGTCATGTGATACTCCAGTGGCGTACGTCCATGTCTATTCTCGCCATGATGGCACTATATAAAATTAGCTCTTACCAAGGGTGATCAGTGCCAAGGCTAAGCTCATATTAACTGAGTGAATGTTTTATACCGACTCACAAGAAACCATACAATAGGGCAGTGTCTACCTAGGCTATCATTGCATAAGCAAGGTCCATCACATATCTGTACAAAGTTCGGTATCCAAGTCCAATCCATCGCATGTCCATAATCCATATCCAACGTTCGTTTCTATATCCATGATCCATCAACATGGTCATTATTCATTTCCATAGTATTTCAATTTCCATATATACAATCAGCCATATTGATTCCTTTCATGTTCCACTCATAAATGGGTCCCTAGAATACGTAATCCATCCATCTACTCCAAGTTCATCTCATCCATCCATTTCTTAGGTCATAGAGTAGCATGCTTAGCCACAAATACGGGTAAAGTTGTAACATCCCAAAATCCGGGCGCCTCGAATCTTGGGACGCTACGGGAAAGTACCCAAGAGAAGCGAAGAATCCAATAAAATAAGCAAGTATGAATCTCATAAGAGCAAGTAAATGAGCAATGCCCTACAATTTTATTTTAATTTAAGGATTACAATATACTTTTCGTAATTAAACTAAGTACAATCCTAGGCCAATGCGGCCAGCTACAAATAAGGGAAGAATAGCGCATCTATGTGATATATATCTCTCAATACACCAACTGCATCACTCTCCGAACCCTGCGGCAACGGATCAACCGCCAAGCAATCCACCAAGCAAAGAAAGGGAAGGAAGATACCTGAAAACACCAAGGATTGAGTCAGGCTCGATGAGCTAGGCAAATAGGCATGTTTAGATGACAATACATTATATTAATAGTTAGGAAAGAAGATCATACATGATCCTAGCTATACATGCATGATTAGTATCACGATAACAAATATAGAATATCAGAGTACAACATAAACGGTGTGGAATGTAGTGTATGAACGATAATTGAGATAGGAATATAATAGATGTTTGATACAGCATATCAGGTAGATAAGAGAAGTCATCATCATCAAGATATCATAAGAATCATACAAGCATACTTGCTAAGTTATCCAAACACCTCCTTTTTAGGGTAATTGATTACATTCAAAACTAGTAGATAATATAGCAAAATCTCCTAAAATATCTTGTTTCCAAACACCCCCTTAGTCTAATTGCCTTACTAGAATTTAAGAATAGTTCACCCAGCCTTGACATGGGCGTGCAACTCTATGTGGGTCGGTCCACTTGACCTATTTCATAAATAATAATATCATTTCATAGTATAATACACACATCCACACTTATGTATACATATTGAGACATTAATTCAATTATTTTAGGTAATTTGTGGGGTCCATATGTGCAATAAAAGAGACCGTGTATAGTGTATATATAGATTTTTATAATGGTTTCTTTTAAATTATTCATGGCCGTACCATACCTTTATATGCACTTATTATGTTTTATATCATATGTAAATATTCATTTTTACCCAATTACATGTCGAAAAGTACAATAGCTATCATGTTGCATGTGGCAGCATTATCATTATCATTATAATTACTATGAAAGCGAAAACTGACCTATTTACGAATGGCATTTCTGAGATCGGGTCTTTTTGGCTGTCCAATATGAATGTCCAGAAGTCGACCTAAACATTAATTAGAGTATTTGGGTACTTTGGAACGGAAATCAATATGAATATAACATACACTTTCACTTGTGATAAACATAAATCTATCAGGCAATGATCTACATGGAGAAATTCCTAAAGAAATTACCCATCTTTTTGGATTGCAAAGTTTGAATTTATTAAAGAACCATTTGATAGGAAGAATCCCAGAAAATATCAATGACCTACGATGGTTGGAATCTCTAGATCTCTCATGTAACTAACTTTCAGGGATGGTTCTACATACCTTGTCATACAACATCTTTAAATCATTTAAGCTTGTCATACAACAACTTTTTTGGAAGAGTTCCATCGGGTCACCAACTTGATACTATCAATGATTCATCCATCTACAAACCCTTTACCGTGTGGGCCACCACTTTTGAACCGATGCCTAGGAGATGAAACACATTGTAATCACAACCGGTTGTTGATGGTGAAGGAACTGACGATGAGTTAATAATACAAATATTTTATATTAGCATTGCACTTGGATTTGTCGTGGGATTTTTGGGTTGTATGTGGAATTTGTTGTTCAAGAGATCTTGGAGGCTTGCATACTACCACTTTTCTTATGAGATGGGAAACTGATTATACGTCATGATAGCAATAAAGGTCACTAAATTCAAGAAGAATGAAGGATTATTGGGTAATTGAGGACTACCATTACATCCTAAACATGTGTCCTACTATATTCCCTCGACATTAATCAAATTGTTGATCTTTCGCGTTGCATAAACATGTACTAATGACATTGCCTTATTGAAGTTTATTTATTCTAAATATTGCAAAAGTATATTTTTGGGGATTTTACTGGAAAAATCCCAAAATATAGGCATTTATCCTGATGGGTCCCAGCCAAATTATATGCACTAATGCAGTCCGTTAGTGCATTTTTGTGTTTTTTTTCTAAATTCTGGGATAAGTGACGGTAGCGTCACTATGTTTTGATACAAGTGACGCTAGCGTCGTCGTTTGCATGCCCTATAAAACCCTACCGTCCCCATTTTGTCCATTTGTAACTTCCTCTTCTTCTTCTCCACAACGACAACGCCGCTCCTCCTACCTTCTTCAATTCTTCCTCTCTATAATCCATCATCCTTTTTCCGATCGCACATCCACGTGAAGGTATGTCCCATTAGCCCCGTTTATGCACATTATTTCCGGATTATTATGTGTATTTCGAGTTCTTGATGCGCTGTGTATGGTATATTCCATCAACCTTTCTTGTTTTGAAGCATAATGTTTGTTTGGAGTTGCCGTTCGTCATTTGTTTTGTTCTTGTAAGCTATTATGGTGATTTGGTTATCTCATTTACTTGTTTTCACATATTTTAGTCTCATGCACGCTATTTGTTCGATGAAATGTGACATTGGAGGTTATCTCATTTAGTTGTGTTGGATATACACTAGTTGTCACCATTCTTTGAATATATATTTGTGGAGGAGGTTATCTATTCCGTTCTGCATGTAGGATGCACATGTGGGATATTCTTTTGTACATAGCCCCAAAATATTATGAGTCTCATCCATGGTGATATGGGACAATAAACTGAAAAACAGTATGCTCCAAAATGTGTTTCCACCCGTGGTTTCAAAAGCACAGTGAAAATGATGTTCATTGTCTTATTCATCATTATCGTCGTCATCAAAACCTTATCCTAACAATCTGGGTTTGTATTTGGTCACCATTTGTTGTACCAAAACATAACATTGTATGCATCATCATCAGTTTGTAATTTTTTATAGCTGGCTGTTAATTTGAAGCAACATGTACCTCTAAGTTACTCAGTTTTGTAATTTACCGCAACCAATTACAAGTAATTAGATTTGCAGGTAAATAAGTACAGGTGGGTGAGTTCTGAGGATCTAAATTGTATTTTTACGTTGAACATCATTCTACAGCCAATCCATATGCTATATTGTATTAAATCATATGATATAAAGAACCCACCCACTTGTATGTAATTCAGGCTTTCTGCTGAGAGTTGTGTCAAAGGAGAAGGCATCCTTATTATTCATTGCATCTTGTTTTTGCCATAATTCTAAGAGCAAATATCGATGTGGTGCATTGCAGATGCTTTTTTTTTTCCTCCCTTTTTGCTAGATTGGATAAGAGGCACAGAACTTGTGGAACAACCTTATCCTTGGGTGGCTTTCGGCTCGCCAAAGGGTGTCTAATGTTTCTCGCATATGCATCCATTTGTATCTTAAAACGGACGACCTTTAATCATGTGATCAATCTGATATGTTCTGATCCTCTCTAGCAAATTACATACCATATGGTGTGTAAAATGTTCTGATCCAATAGGGGGTTTTCTCAGTAATCTCTTCCATAATTTGATATAAATCTTATTTAATTTGCAAAGTCACAATGTACAAAGAGGTGAGCTATTCACTTATTCTCTTCTCCACAGATAGGCGGCCAGGTAGATGCATTAATAGTGCAATTCCTCTTGCAGAAAGTTGTCCATAGCACCTTTCTTTCAACTTGCCTGGCAAAAACGCTTCGACCCTTGCTAGGCTCTAACCAGACCACAGAGAAGTAATGCAGGGGTGGGTGGGGGCATTTGCATGGTGGCTAAAGAAGAGTTAAAGCCTTGAAGGAAGAGACTGCGTAAAAGTCCTCATCAGACCCACCTTCATTGTTCACCCAATCGATTCAAGGGTCACCTTCACAAGTCATGGTTTTTCCACTCAACCCTTTGAATGCAGGCTACCAGGCACTCTTAATCCAGAATTTAACATGCGTTTTCTCACTACTTCATCTAAGGGATTTATTTATCTCCCCCGTTCTAGTTTCTTAAACTATAAGCCCTTCAACAAGTGGTACAAGAGTTACTTCCGGCATGCTGTCCTATTTGTTTGAAGCTCCCTTTCGACTCATTATACAAGAGTTGTTTCTAGGCTACTGCGGACATGCCCAAACCATCTCAAACAACATCCTTTTATTTTCTCTCCTATTATAGCTACTGATCTACCACTGGTTGCTTCTTATATAATCAACTCATTATACAAGAGTTGTTTCTAGGCTACTGCGGACATGCCCAAACCATCTCAAACAACATCCTTTTATTTTCTCTCCTATTATAGCTACTGATCTACCACTGGTTGCTTCTTATATAATCAATCCAAATTCTATCCTTCCTTGGAACTCCAAACACCCATTTTAGCAAGCATATGTATGCCACGTGTGCTCAAGCTTCTTTTTCTTTGTTGCCCAACATTCCACCCCCATAAACACGCATGTCTAATTGTTGTCTTATAAAAATGACCCTGTTAGTAAAAATACTGTGTTTAGAATATAGTAATGATTGAGTATCCTCTGAATGATCATCCCCATGAGGCATACTAGTGTGAGCAAAATGCAGCAATAAGATTAATCTTGATATAATTACGGTGGTGGACCCTTCATACTACTGCTTTATCAAGAAGACTGAGATCGTTTTGAAGACTTCTCCAATTTATCATTAGGGAATTATAACAGATGAAAGTTATAGTTGGAATCAAGGAAAATGGCTAGGATTGATCGAGATCAAAAGAGACTCAAGGGAAAAGAAAAGCAAATATAAATTTGGGATAATTTGACAATAATGATTTGGATATAGCTGAATTAAAATACACTTCCAGAAAACTTCCAAATCTAATATCATATTCAACTTTAGATTCATAATTTACAGAAATCAAACAGTATTTAAGGCCCACAAAACTGTAAGTGCAAAGAGTAAGGAATCACTTGTTGAAATTATTAATAAGAAATGATAAATGCCAAAACTGCTGCTCCAAAGACTAAAAAAAAAAAGAGCAAGAAATTTGGGTGTTCGAGTTCAGTGTTTACATGTCAGGGCATACATGGCAGTGCGGCATCACGTGTTCCTTGAGAACTCCAGTGGAAGAGATTTCATGGAATTTTGCAAGGTCGTCCTTCGCTGGAAAACGCATGTATACTGCATGAGTGAAACCATCCACATTCTGATCAACAATTCGACCTGCAAGAGTGATCAATCCGACTTCATGATTGGAACTCATTGAAATTCTCAGTATGTCAATGTAAGTGGTGCACGTTTATTGCGGATTTTCATGCATATTAGATTCTTGCATCAACTTTTCAACAACCTTCGAGATATCTATATCACATGACCTAAATGTTGTCAAGTTCTGTTGGACAAGCAATCTAGACTCTAGTTAGGGGTTTCACAAACGCGTGCAATAGCTGGGGAAGTAATCATACACCTAACAATAGCGTAGCATTGATTATTTCAATAAATAGCAACAATAAAAATACAAACTTAAATATCCAAGGAGTTGATCAAGGAGGCAAGCTAATTGAATTGTATATGTACAACATTTCCCACATCACCAACCTATAAGCGAATGTTGAAATGACTGAAAAACATTGCCGCATTGACATGACACACCAAATCTATAGAACTTAAAGGATTGAAATTACAATAGTACTGAAATATAAGATTTAACAGAAATTGCCAAAAGTGTGTTGATTAGACACCCCAACATTTGAAAAGGATTGTGCTCTACTGATGATACTGTGACATGCATACTAGCAAATATGTCATTGTACCGAAATTTGTGAGGATTGTGAAGTTCTATTTTATTTTATTTTATTTTTGAAAAAAAATAGACTAAATTATAAGTGTTGCAACATTCCCAAAACTATCAACTAAATGTGGCTGTTATATTGTTAAAATGACCGAAGTACATTGCAGTTAATATGATGCATCAAATATAAGTAACAAAAGTGATAGTTGATCAAAATCATAGTTACCTAATTCGCTAGAGATGCCCTTGAATTTCGTATAGCTTGAATCGAATGATCCGCTGTTTGATCCGGTCAATTCGGCATTTTTGAATTGTTTGAGTTCGAAGTAGTTCGTTGAGTTGAAAAAGAAAGGAAGACTCCTAACCATGCTACATGAAAGAAAGGTTAAAGAGCATTTAATATGCAACGGTCGTCCCTATTGGAGAACAGTACCCATTGGTCTCTTACTCTGTCCTTTGGTTATTTTCTTTCTTTCCATGCACTGTACTATCTTTCTTTCTCCTTCCTCTCTGTTCAATTGACTAAAGCTGATGGTGGGTAATAAATGAAGTAATGCATTGTACCACCTTCCTTTTCCATGCCTCTCCCTTGGCTTGACTAAAGTAGAGGTGTCTGTACCATGGCCTATCAATCCCTGAATCCAATAAATGTGTCTTCCTCTTTCATGTGAAGGGCCCACCAAAAGATTAGCCACTCATAAAATATATGTGTAAATATTATATTGCATGAAAATATATGTGAATTAAATGCGGTGGAAGCCAAAAACTCATTGAACTCGAATTGAGAATCAAACATTTAGTGCTCATAGTTTGTTGTGAAATGCCATTATTATTTACTTATTAAAGTATCTAATATCTAAAAAGGTATTTATGCATATATTGAATAGACATACAAATCATATCAAACTACATCAAATTATATATTTGAATTAGCCTAGCTAATTCATCGAACTCGAACTGCGAATTGAGCGAATTGAAAACCGACCTAACTGAACCCTACCCCATCAAATTTTCGAATTTGAGTAACTGTCGAATTGCGAACTGCGAATTCGAATCCGAACTGGTCGAATTGCGAATCAGGTAACTATGATCAAAATAGTATTGAAATACTAAGAATAAGATTTATTATGAAGCCAACAAAGCCCGAGGTGTGTTGGTTAGGCATCCCCTCCATAGAAGCAGTACACGGTTTGAGAACAAAATAGTGCTCCCCTATTGATTGTCCATGATACAAGAAAAAAAAAAGGTAAAAAAAAAAAAAGGAAAAGGAAAGATTGATCATGAAAATCATTTGGCCTTGCTAGTTGCTAAAATTCCATAAACAAACTTTTGACCCTCGATGATTACAAAAATACATCAGTAAAAACTTACAAACAAGTAAAAATATATATATGATAATTCCTTACTCCATTTTGAACCGATCCGTGCCACCAGGCATCAACAATGTCAAAAATGTCTCCAAGTTGACTTGTCCTGCGTCCTATCTGTTCATTACCTGTTTGTATACCTTTGGGGTTATCACTTTGACATTAAATTTCCCCTCTGCAATTACGGACTTTGATCTCCCACACACAGTTCTCATGAGAACTGTGCACGGGAGACTATTCTCCCTGCAGTTATATATATATATATGGAGATGCTCCTATGAAAGATGCTCTCACCTTACTATGAGAGATAAGGGTGGGCCTTTACATCCATATCCAATGCCAACAATTGAAATGGGAGGGCCCCCACCCCTATCTCTTATGGTAAGGTGAGAGATACTCTCATAGGAGCACCTCCCATATATATATATATATATAAGATAACCCCACTTAAAAGTGCCCCTTTTTCCGGCCATCTTTTTTGGGTCATGAGGCCCACCTTGAGTCAATCTAGTCTTTTCACACCCACTATAACCCCCCCCCCTCTGAATGGTCATAAGTCCAAATGTGACACTCATCCAACTTTTCCTCACCATTGGATTGAAAATATAATAAAATGATGCCTCTAAAGCATTAAGTTTTAGGACTATGGATCAAAAGGTTAGGATGATCTTATCGAGTCAAAATCTTCTATATAGGTAGGTCTCATATAGATCTTTCCATCCAATGGACTTACAGGATCATCATGCATCTCAGTAAGCCCAACTAGAAGGGGCATTTTTCTCCTAAAAAAACACCCGGGTGCTGTCTAGCGCTCCCCATATTACACACACACCCTTTTTTTTGTGCACACCATGCACACCTCATAGTTGGCCCACCTGATGACCTATCCGAAAGGACCACACACATGGGACGCCCCTAAATAACAGTGGTCTCGTGTTTTTTGCACCTATATGAATGGTCTGTACCGTTGGATTGATGGGTCAATTTTTAAAGGGCTGAAACTTGTTGGCCGTTAATGAAGGTGTTAGGATATTTAGATGGGCCCAATATTTGTACACATGCAAGCCACAACCAGATGAAGAGATCCACACCCCACCCCCTGGGTCCCATCCCCAAGTGGGGTCCTAGCCAGGCCCCACATTGAGGTGTACATTTAACCTTGGCTCTATAATTAGTAAGGACGGAGAGATCGATGAAGATGTCGAACATAGGATAAAGCGAGATAGTTGAAGTGGAGACTTGCCTCTGGAGTGCTTTGTGATCGATGAATGACAACAAGGTTAAAAGAAAAATTTTACAAGACCGCGTTTAGACTAGGTATGACCTAAGGAGTAGAATGTTGGCCAATAAAGAAGTAACTAACATACAAAATGGATGTAGCACAGCTGAAAATATTGAGGTGGATGTGTGGTAAAACTAGGAAGGATAAAATTAGGAATGAGCGCTTTCGAGAGCATTTAGGAATAGCAATAATAGGGGGATAAAAATTAGAGAAACCCGTTTGAGATTGTTTGGGGCCTATCCAACGTCGGCCGACAACAGCGCCGGTAAGAAAAAGTTTGGGCTATGAAGATTGATGGCCCACCAAGGGGAAGGGGGTGCCCAAAAAAGGGTGTGGATGGAGGTAATAAAATAGATATAAAGAAGTGTAACTTATCTGAGGATTTGACTCAAGATAGATCAGAGTGGAGAAACAAAACTGGTGTAGCTGACCCTAACATAGTTGGGACAAGGCTTTGATGATGATGATGTGCACTGGATAACTACTCTATATGGAAGTTAACATGATCGATTCGAACCAACAACCTTGTGGTTGTCGCATCGAACACCTTCCAACTATGCAATGTTGCAGCTAATTATGCCCAACAAAACAAATAAATAAACCCCAACTGCATTTTATGATAATCGAGTTTACTCATTTAAAAACTTACAAATTTCTATGATTCCATTAAAAGAAAAAATGTCATGGCCTCAATACCTAAATTAGGATTTTTTTCCCAAAGCATGTTGAAGCACTTCTTATCTCTCAAAAAGCACTGCACACCAGCATTTTGCACTTGGCAAAAAACCAGGCTCTTTCTAAAAATCTGAACCTTATTAAAGAATCATAAAAACTATTCTATCATTTAACAGATTCTAAATCCATTTTTTCCTTACTACTGACAAATCAACCCATAAAAAAACCTATAGTTCCCACTTCCCATTTCTGGATACAAGCTATTGTAAATTATAAGATTTTAAAATTATGTGTAACACCTCGACCCTCCTTAATCTCGTTTTAGAGTTAATTAATTTAGTTAATTGCCTAATGGATGTTTTGACTGTGATTGGACTTGATTAGGTAGAATTAGTGGGGTTTGACCATTTACTAGGTAAATTATGACTTTTGGAGTGTTTTGGGTTTTTGTGTGTATTTAGAAATTTTTGATTTTTAATGCATTGCATAGAACATTTCATGGGCCATAACTTTCATGTTTTAATCCATTCATTCGGATCCATCTTGACACAATTTCAGCCCATTCTTCCTGCCCAAGCCCCATTTTGGAAATTCCTGCAACTCAGTGGGACTTGCATGCAGTGCAGGGAAGAATTTGCGTTATAAGAACCCCAGCCCAGCTACTCTATTCTTTTTCTTCTTCTTCACTCCCAGCATCAATCAAGAAACCCTGCATGTGTGGAAGCCAACCACCATTTCAATCTTCATCTTCTCCAACAAGACTCCATCTTCCAATCTCAAGCATTCCTTCATTTTCTTCTCCTTGCTCTTTGGGTAAGCCTTTTCTTTGTAATCTTCTCTATTAATGAGCTATATTTTCCTTTTCCTTGTTTTCATTTCAATCTTTGAGATTATTTCTCAGATTCGTGCATGCATCTTCTTCATTTCATTCATTTTCATTTTCACCATTTTAGGGCATTTTGAGCTTTCATTTTGGGCATTTTTTATTAGAAAGGATTTGGAGTGTGAGATAGCTTCCAAGCACCCAAGGCAAGTTAAATCTATACATTTGTATGCATGCTTCCTAGTTTGTTCCTTGAATATGATCAATCATGTGTAGAAACCCTTCTTTTGCTCAAAATGGATTTTTGATGGATGATTTCTCTTGTTATGTAATATGGGTTTATTGATGATTTTTATGAGCATTTGGAAGCTCAATGTTACCTTTTTGATGTGGTTTGAAACTAGGAACAATGCCTTGAATGGCCTGGAACAAAACAGAGAAGACACAGATTTCGGACCCAGGATTTTGACAGTTCGCTCGAGCGAGCGTGAGTGCACGCTCGAGCGAAGGGCCCTCTTGGAGGGTCCGCTCGAGCGAACTTTGGTCTGATCGAGTGGACAGCTCTCTATTTGGGGTCCGCTCGAGCGACCATCTGGCGCTCGAGCGAACCTGACAGCCTGCAGTATGTAGATTTCCAATGACCATAACTTTTTAACCGTATGTCCGTTTTTGGAGATCTACATACCGTTGTAAAGCTCTTGATGTGTAGAACCCAATTATTTGATTGAGACTCGAAAAAGAATAAATGTTAGATTTACATATGTTGACAAATGGATGTCTCCATGAGCCAAATCATTGAACCATAGCTTGTTTTAGCTAATTGGCCCGATAGATGGACTTGTGGGATGTGCACCCTGAACTTTATCAGACCAATGGGTTTGTTTTATTGTGGATATGGACGAGAACCGTATCCACAAAAGGGCCTGTTCTTCAGATTGTAACCAAACCAAATTGTTATATTAAGGGTTCGGCATCCAAAATTATGTAACGCATGGGGTCTTTGTAGCCCAAAATGCCGAATCCTTAGTACTATCCGAGTTGGACGGTGAAGACCATAAGTGTTTTCCAAGACCGTAGGCCTGGCTTGATTTCTGTCTTGACTCCGTATATGATCTATATGTACATGCATTGCATTCCGTTTCCAGTATTCTAGTATGACTTGATTATGCTCCTGTTCAGTTATGTATTTTCTGTTACACATCTATTATATTACATTTTTTTCTGGCTTTGTACATCATATTTCAATAAGTTTCGATTTTTGTTATTTATATGACCTGTCCTGCATATGTCATGTATTTGATTAACATTGTTCTGTACTTGACTGTTAATTTTACATTGCACTCTATGAGTCGGCACCACTTAGCTTCGACCCTATCTAAGTCAGACCCGTCTAAGTGTGGGTTTAGTATATATTTCTGGCCCTCTGCAGATGGAAAATTATTCTGAGGTTTGACCGGCACCCTAGGTCTGCGATGGAGAATTTTGGGTACCTCTGTCTCCTAGTAGCACTGCCCTGTTCTGTCCTATTCTGCTCTCATTTTATTTCCATGTTACATGATTAACTTGAGAGAATATAGCTTATGTGGGTGTGCCAACTAGTCTTGTGAATGTGTATATCTGTCATTATGATTCATACGTCTCATGCTAATTCATGCACTGATCTGCCTAGTGATCATTCCTTGATCTCATATGATTTATTCCTGTTTGACTATTCATTTGATACATGTTATATGGACTGTATATGTTTATCTTGGTTAGCTTAGTCTAATGGTGCTACACTTGGCGTTACAGGTGAATACATCGACGCCATTGCCCCGGAGATCCTTGAGGAAGAGGAATCTCCTCATAACGTAGCAGAATGGACTCCTGATGATATCTTTTAGACATCTACTCGATGAAAATGGACGTTAAATGACCCATGACGGGCTAGGAAGTGCCACTTATTTTGTAGTAGATTAATGAACTTGTTTAGCTTTTGGGATTGTAAACCTAACTAACTTAACTTATGTCTTTTCTCTCTATCTCTAGAACTTAAACTTGAACTTTTAAATCAATGCTTATGGACTCTTATGCTCTATATCTTGATGATTGTGTGTTATGATAATTAGATACCTATTTGATAGATTTATACAGGCAAATTGAAAAATATAAACCTCACACGTGATATCCTGTGGGTAAATTCCGTACGTGGGGACCAAGAGTCAATGAGTTTGACTCGAATTTCCACGCGGGCGTGTGTCGCGCCTTGGGATGTGCGAAATCTCGGGCTCAGGGCATGACATTATGTACATAACAGATCACACGTTGTTTGCATCTATCCATTTACAAGTTATGGCAAAGCTCATAACAAATATCTACATGAACGAACAATCATTTTGACTTCTTTTGTGGAAGTTCCAAAGGCAAAGGCAACACATAATTTTCTTAGTCCTCTAATATAAAACCCCTCACAGTTTCTTTCAATCCTTTTGTGGTTTCTCAGGAAAGGTGTTCTTCAAAAGAGGATTATGATATTAGTACACTAAATGTCTTCACTTCAAAATAATCAATTGATTATCACATTTAAAATATCCACAGCAGAGTTTGCAATGGTTGGCTTCAAGATTGATGCAAGTATCATACGACAACACTGCATATTGCCGATGTCGCTTTGAATTTTGACCTATTTTGTACAGCATCAAGATTGATATGCACCAACAAGTATCATATGATTGAAACTGCATATTATCCGTGCTACTGTGAATTTTGATCTATTTTGTCCATGCTTTGACAGAACATGCAAAATGTTGTCATATAACTAGTTCACCAATATATGCAAAAAGGAACTTCAATGTGGTGGTGACTGATAATGATTCATCCAATACTAATTGACATCACACATTTTATTCATTTATTAAAATTATCAATTCATTGGCCCGTCGTATGTGAAAACTTGCATATTATAATTTTATTTTAACTATTGTTTCACAAACACCCATTAATTGTAAGTTGTAACTGTTGGTTCACACCCATGAGTGCAATAAGGCACACTCACCCACCCATGCGCGCCCCCTTGTGCACTCACACAACTATCCTAGCGGATGCACTGTTAAACACAAAATGTAAATAATGATCTCCTTTCATATTGGGTTTTGGAATTTAATAATGTATAGAGAACAGAGATGACAAGAGTGTTTGCATGGATCTGAAAAGAAATAAATATCTCACCTAGTGATATTGCAACTATTCCACTCATTAGATACTGGGCAGTATAGAGATAATCCAGCATGTCTTTCTCTTCTTCATTACATAAATCTTCCTTTGCCTTCAATAGAAAAATATGCTCCACAATTTTTCTGCCATGACAAAGCAGTCACTAGAGTTAAGTGAAAACATTATGCCCCAGAAGTAGAACTACTGGGTGGTTGAAACAATTTAAAATTAACATCATTGAAAAATGACATTGTTTTGATGCTTAGTACTACTGTTTATGTGTATTACGAAGCCCGAAAGCAATAACGAGATTGGCAAGATAGGCCAAATTTATTTCAAGGTCCCAAAAATATACCAATGGTCAACATGTCACATGTAAAATGGCAAAATCTAGGGCCCGTTTGGCAATCTGGTCTGTTTGAAATTGTCCTGGCTCAAATAGATCTGTGTGAAATAGATCTATTTCAAATAGACTCCTTTACAAATAGATCGTTTGGTAACACATGCAGTATCTCTACTTCAAATTGAGCCATTTGCTAAAACTTGTTTGGTAAACATACAAGAAGAGCTTATTAAAGGGCATTTCTTGTCTTTTCAAAAGAAGTCAATTTATGATAGAAATTCAAAATGACATCCATTATAAACTATTTTTAAATTCAAATAGGCCATGTAAGGTGTCAAAAGATGATGCCCCCGGACTATTTTTAAATTCAAATAAGTCATGTAAGGTGTCACACACCATCACTCCATATTGCATAACATAAGATAAACCATGACATAAGATGATAAAAATCAAGCACGAGAATAAGCATCTTGCCAAATGGCATCTGCAATTGAATTCCTCTTGGCATCCATCTCCGTCCTATCTGTGATATCAAATGTATAAACGTTTTCTCCATGTGATTCCTCAACGTCAGTGTCACGCTCTACTTGGGCATCATCCTCTGAAAATTGTGAAAATAATTGATCCTCCATATCCTCTTTCCTAATGAAATTATGCATCTCCATTGCAGCTACTACGATGCTCCGTTGTACAGGAAATGGGTAAGGGGCCATCCGCTTGAGGATAGGAAATCGAGCTTTCAAAACTCCAAAGCTTCGCTCGATCACATTCCTTAAGGATGAATGCAATCTATTAAAATGCTCCTCTCTAGAGAGGAATGGCAACACCTTGAAAATCTGGAAGCCAGTATCGGACATTTCGAAATGGAGAAAGAAACCCCCGCATGTTTGTGTAACCAGCATCAACCAAGTAGTATTTACCTAAAGACCATTCAAGACAAATATTAAAGGGCATGTCAAACTATGTTGTAGCAATCATTTGTTGAGATTTAAAGCATTACAAATACTTTCTTACCAGGCGGGGCATGTGGAAACTTTAGCCTTTCATCAGAAATGGTATCCAAGAGAATTCGTTGATCATGAGCTGTACCTTCCCATCCACATACCACATAGGTAAAGAGCATGTCAAACGAACATGCTGCCATAACTTGTTGCATATATTCCCCCTTTCTACCTCTGTAAGGAATTTGTTTCTCTTGTTGAATAATGGCATGCACAAGGGTGCCATCTATAGCACCAATACAATCCTATTAAATAGAAGATATCAACATTGAGAAAATTTTCAAAAGAATTTAGCTTAAATAAAAAAGTGGTGTCAAGGAAAGAGAGCAATACCTTAAAATATTGCATAAAACGTGGATTCAAAAGAATTTTCTTAGGCACTGTATCTAGTGGAGGTGGCTGTATCATATCTTTCGTAAATCTCATCATTGCTATCAGTACCTATGGAAGTGTCTATGAATAGTTTCCCCGGAGTGTTGGAATCTATCTTGTATCACTCTATTCGTATGGACATGCGCAATGACCATCATGAACATAGCCAACTGCTCCTCCACAAGTATATATCTGCTGTCTTTCAATAAATTCTTTGATCTAAGATACTTGGGCATTAATGCCAAGGTACTAAGATAATCCTGCCTCAACATGTTATCAAGACTCCAAACATGAAAATGAATGTTCAGTATGAATGATCAGATATCAAGGGAAACCAAGATTTCTAACAAATATCCAAAATAGTTTTTTTTTTTATCCCTCTTTCTTTTATCTAGCAATGATTGCAGAGTTTGGCTTAATGACCAATAAAAAAAAAAAAAAACTGAAACAACCATTCATAGTCTAAAAAATGTAAATTCAAGAATGTAATTTTCTTTCCCATAAATAACTAGGAACTTACAATAGTTGAGAAAAAGAAAAAGAATACCCAAGCCTATCCTGAACCAAACCAGCAATGAACTACATGAGGTTATTAGGAAAGTGTAAAAAAAAATTCTCCAGATCAACATCCTCATTCTAGTTGCAGTTTCCCTAAAGCTTCCCTATATAATAAGATTGTGCTGTTGCAGACTAGAAGCCCCAGCACCATGGACCCACCTATCTTATACAAATCACTCTCTAATCGGGCTAACAGTCCCATAACCATAAAATGATTCCCAAGGAGCTTGTAGATTGTAACATAGATTGCCAAAACCAAGTTATCACAGGCACCCTCATCTATGCAATTAGATACATGGTTATTCATGGTTAAATATTTCCTTTCAACAATCAGAAGGGTACCTCATATACATAAGTAAAAACAGCTTTGGCAATCACCACAACTTTCAACAGTGATGTAATCCTCGAATGTGATATTTCTGTTAATTCTTAATACAATATGATATTCTCTCAAAAAAAATTTAAGATTAATTAGGCACTAAACCTACCAAGGTGGGTTCGGAGTTTTACATTCCTCCCCCCATTAGGACATTTGGTCCTCCAAATGCAAACCTATGTAATAATGAATCAAATTTATCTCGGGTATGGGGCATGGACAGGGAGAACTCTCTTAGCTTATCGGATACCTAGATTCAATTAATCAGTGGTGGCACGAAACACTAATTTCACTTAGGACTTGTTTGTGTGTAATAGAATACATAGGAATTCAATGGGACCGTTGGCCTGCAGAAAAGTGGTGCCTAATAAATCAGAACCTTTTCTGCGGTAACAATAAATCCTCTGGATTTACACAAACATGCTAACAACAGGGACTTGCTGCACTATAATCTTTCTAAAAGACTAGAGGTAAGAATAGAGAGTATTGTTGCTATATGTATTATTTTGCAACAATTAAAAAGTGAAGATATACAAAAACCTACAGCATCTCAAACCTGCTATTTACTTCACAGAACCTCGACTCAACCAACAACAGCCAAAGCCTAACAAAACAAACAAAACAAGCACCCATAACACATAAATTGACCAACAAGCTCCCAAAATCTAGACCCTAGCCCGAATCTGTCGATATAGATGCTCATAAGAATTGATAGAAATTGGCGTCTGTTCCCCAGATGTGGAGGCGACAAGAGTATTCTTCCATTGAGAGGAAAATTGTCCTGTTTTTTTAACAGCCCACTTTTCCTTGTTTGACAACATTTTTTCCATGAGTAAAAGAAAGCAAGAAGGGGATGATTTCAATTTCCATGAGAGGAAGGAATTCTAGATTTCCAAAATGAAAATGCCCATAGTGGGGACTCACCTCACACGTACACACCCTAAGCTGTTGTAGGCATAGGCTTGCATGTAATGCTATTGTTATATATTTTTTAAATATAATATTTATAGATATTACTAGCACACACTGGTATTTTAGAGACATGTTCTAACCATGCCATCATTTCTCTTCCGACCCTTCCCTTCACTAGGTTTTTTGTTTTTTGTTTTGTTTTTGCCTATATATGTGTAAGTATGAAGAATCCCTGTTTACAAGCATTCCAATATTTTAACTATATGCTACTTTGGATAGTACACTAAAAAATAGTGCTAAAAAACCCACCACTTGGGACTATTCATTCATAACAGCTACAAGGACTGTTGCCTTTTGATGCAGCTGAAGAGTATATTACATGCTAAAAAGGCCCAGAACCCAAAGCCCATAATCAAGCAGCCTAATGGGTTTTACTAGTCACCTAAGTACTGAATTTTCACATGCACATTCATATATAAAGGAAGAAAATCCTCTACATGCCTACGTCAATCAATCTAAATGTCCAATAATAGCTGCCAGAAGGTAGTAACTTAACTTCCTAGGAATTGATTTACTCATTTGCTAGCTGAGTATTCATTTTCCATGAAAGGGAAGGGAAGATTACCTGATGGAGATCTTGATCTTTGTTTCATTGGTTTAGCCACTGTGATAGGAAAACATATCTTAAAATTCCTGAGAATTTAATTCTGTGGGAATGAATCACCATGCTGGGTTTATTGCATTCATTTAAAAGTGAGCATTGGAAAGCAAAAATGATATTGCATTATACCCCAACCAAAGGCAATTGATACTTCCAAACTCATATTCATTTGGTGTAATAGGAATTGAATGAATAAAAGTTCATGGTCAAATGAGCTCCACTGAAAGATGATTCAATTACAAGAAACAAACATACCCTAATTCATATTCAAATACCTTTCTCTCACTCACATTGTACATACTGAAAGTTGAAGAAGCAAACTAAATGAGACATGAATTGCAAGAAATGCTCGTCCAGATCGACAACTCCAACTTTTCTTCTAATGGATCCCACATGGAGGGTCACTTGCAAAAAGATTTTTCTGTTTAAATAACTACACTCTTCATTCAGCCATTGCAAAATGATGAATTTTACACAAGGCAATTGTGCTATCAGACCACAGTCCAGGTGCTCTTGCTAAAACCACAAGCAGGGTTAGAAATGGGTATCCAATTTCTCGAGTATCCAAAGTCTCCGGTTAAAAAAAAAAAAAGCAGGCATAAAACCTATTTTTGAATTTGAAACAAATTCTATCT
>CM022954.1:52126483-52166483 GCA_012931725.1 Litsea cubeba
AAAATCTCCAGAAAGATAAAGGCAAAGCTCCTCAACAATCACCGGAAGAAAACAAACCATCCGGTAAATCTGAAGAGAGCATGCAAACTCCCTTCATCATCTCCCTCAAATCTTCAAAGCCTTTGGTCATCACAACTAAAGTGAAGAAGGCAAAACAAAAGCCTGGGGGCAAATTTGTTGTCTCTTTCGTGTCTATCATGCAAGACACGGACTCGGATTCAGACACATCGTCAAGCCAAGCTGACACTCAGCAAGTTCAGCCTGCTCTTACTCCAATGGAGACAACTCTGACATAGAAGATCCTACGTCAGCTTCCTTCGTTGTTCCAGCAACTTCAGCAAAGGAAAAGCCGATCTTCTTCCATAGATCGGATGCTTCTTCATCAAACTCCATGCTTGAACCTTTCCAAAATAAAGGTACGCCTCAACTATCCTTATACAGTTCTGTGGCACAAGCTATTATGAAGAAAATGGGCTATGACGCTCAAAACCCAGTCGGTTTGGGAGAAGGACGCGGTATTCTCACGCCATTGGGGCCCGTCTTGACCAAAAGCCAGCTGGAAGATTGGAGACTCTACGGCTATGTAGAAAAGTCTTCACACGGGTTAGGGTATGATCCTGACACTCCCTTGAGACAGTTGACACAAAGGCTTAAAAGTCAATATACTGACCAAGCCTCAACATCTCAAGTCCATGAAGACATCGATCTCCCTGGATATCTCTTTGATGAGTCACCTGACAAAGATCCAGGAAGCTCATCCAATTGGCACGATTTCTCCGAAAATGAAGAGGAGTTGTCCGATGGCACAGACGTGTGGACTTCTGACCCAGAAGAACCCTCATCTCCAAAAGAAGTAGCCTACTTCGACTCGGTTTCAACAGGCGATTGGGATCATCTCATAGCAAGCCTTGGGAAAATTACCGATCAAGAAGACCCGTGGAAAGGAACAAAACCTTGGTCTGGAAATGCCCTTGAAACCCCAGAAGGTTTCGTTGAGCTGGAAGCCTCCGAAAATATTGTGGAGGAACCACCTTCGAACCTTCCAACAGAAGATCCTGTTCAAAAGATAGACTTGGGAACACCAGATAACCCACGTCCTGTATTCATAAGCAAGAATATAAAGGATGATGAGTTACCCGAGTATATCGCTTTTCTTCGTGAGTTCGTTGATTGCTTTGCATGGTCTTATGCTGAAATGCCAGGCTTAGACCCCAAAATAGCAGTTCACAAAACTCAATCCTCAAGAAGACATCATAGCTGTTCAAGTCAAGGCCAAAGAAGATTCCGTCCAGATGTGCTGGATATAAAATTGAACAAGAAGTTTCAAAAACTCAAAAGCGTCGGCTTCATCCCCGTGAGGAAAAAACATCCTGAATGGTTGGCCAACATGTCCCCGTGACAAAGAAAAATGGGCAGATCAGGGGTCTGTATGACTATAGAAGACCTGAGGCGCATGCCCAAAAGATGAATTTCCGCTCCCCATACCAGAGGTAATGATTGATAATACCTGTGGATTCGAGCGAATGACATTCATGGATGGTTTTCTCTGGCTACAATCAGATAAAGATGCATCCTGAGATGAAAAAACATACATTCCTTTCGAACCCCATTTGGCGTGTCTTGTTACACTGTCATTGCCATTTGGTTTGAAGAATGCTGGTGCCACATCTCAGAGGGCTATGATGAAAATATTCCAAGATATGCAGCACAAGACGGTTTGAATGTTACGTTTGATGACCTCGCCGTCAAAAGCAAAAGAAAGAAGATCATCTCGAAAACCGTCGAGAAGTCTTCCTCCGGCTTTGCAAACACAAACTGCGAATGAATCCATTGAAATGCTTCTTCGGCGTCTTCGTCGGGTAAGTTCCTCGGATTCTAGTTCGGAAAGCTGGAATAGAGCTGACCCCATAAAAGTCAAAGCCATTCTAGAATGCCCTCTCCAAGAACCTTGAGAGAACTCAAAGGGCTTCAAGGGAGATTGGCCTACATCAGACGGTTCATCTCCAATCTTTCGGGGAAATGCCGTCCATTCTCCCGGTTGATGAAAAAAGGTGTAAACTTTGTCTGGATGCTGACTGTGAAGCTGCTTTCAAGACATCAAGTCATACCTGAACAAAACCTCCAGTGTTAGCTGCTCCTACCACTGGAAAACCATTCATCTTGTACACAAGAGCCCTTGATCACTCTTTGGGAGCTCTGCTTGCGCAAGAAAATGATCAGAGAAAAGAAGCTGCTCTATATTACCTCAGCCGCATGCTAGTAGGTGCAGAGCATCGCTACTCTCCAGTCGAAAAAGAATGTCTTGCAGTGATGTTCGCCGTACAAAAGCTGCGTCACTACTTGCTTTCCAACACAGTCTACCTGGTCTCGAGGGGTCAACCTCTTGAAGGTCCTTGTCACAAAGGCAGGTTCTCTCAATGCTCGACTGGCAAAATGGTCCATCCTTCTGTCACAATTTGATATTAGGTATGTACCACAAAAAGCAATCAAAGGGCAAGCTCTAGCGGACTTCCTCGCAGAGCATCCATTGCCTAAAGATTCTCCACTCAGAGATGATCTCCCAGACGAACCAGTCTACAATGTGGAGACTTTCTCACAAAGTGCCTCCTGGGACATGTACTTTGACGGTGCAACCAGGACAAATGAAAAAAGACAGCTGATCTCGGGAGTTGGCATCCTCTTTGTTAGCCCCGACAAATACATGATTCCACACGCTTTCTCGCTACTGGAACCATGCACAAACAATGCAGCTGAATATCAAGCTCTGATCTTAGGATTGGAACTCGCCATCGAATCCGGTATCACCATGCTGGAAGTCTTTGGAGACTCTCAACTGATCGTCAACCAGATGAATCAGAAATTTGAAGTCAGGAAGCCAGATTTGCTGCCCTACTACAACAAGGCACAATCACTTCTGCAAAAGTTTGACATCTGTCACATCACCCACATTCGTAGAGGTGAAAATATACGTGCAGATGCCCTAGCCGGACTGCCGCATCCATGGCAATCCAGGAAGGGGAAAACATGCAAATCACAGTGTGCGAAAGGAGAATCCTTCCTCCTCTTAACACACACCAAGCAGTTGCTGAATGCCACCAAGTGGTCGGAAGTCGGATTTCAATCCTTCAAACTTCAATTGGCGACTGGAGGGATCCGTTCATTGATTACATTATGTTCGGAATCCTACCTGAAGATCCAAAAGAACGGGGTAAGCATCCAAAGGCGAACCCCAAGCTTCCATTTGGATATTCCTTCAAAAATCCTTTACAGGAAATCCTTCAATGGAGTACTTCTACGCTGCTTGTCACAACAAGAGGCTAAAGAAACACTCAAAGAAGTTCATGCTGGTCTTTGCGGAGCTCATCAGGCTGGACCTAAGCTCTATGATCAGATAAAAAGGTTAGGATATTACTGGCCTACCATGGTAGCTGACGCAATGCAATTTGCTAAGCGCTGCCAACAATGCCAAGTTCATGGAGATTACATTCACATGCCTCCAGAATGGCTGCATCCTACAGCGATCTCATGGCCTTTCGAAGCCTGGGGTATGGACATCATAGGTCCTATTTCTCCCCCTTCAAGCAAAGGTCATCGCTTCATCTTCGCCGCTACGGATTACTTCTCCAAGTGGTCAGAAGCATTTGCGTTTAACGAAATGAAGACCTCATCAGTCCTTCAGTTCCTGCGCACCAACATCATTTGTCGTTTCGGCATACCCAAAAGATTCGTCCATGATAACGGACCACAGTTCCGGGATCATCGATTCTACAGGTTCTGCGACAAATACAAAATCCAAAGCTGTCCTTCGACTCCATACAATCCGGCAGCAAACGGGTTAGCAGAAGCTTTCAACAAGACACTCTGCAAAATCCTCAAAAAAATGGTCTCTAGTCACAAAAGAGACTGGAGCGACAAAATATCTGAAGCTTTGTGGGCCTATCGAACCACCGTTCGAGGACCAACCCATAGCACACCATTCTCCTTGGTCTATGGATGCGAAGCTGTCGTGCCCTTGGAAGTACAAATTCCTTCCTTGAGGGTATCCTTGCAAAATGACATGACTCAAGAAAGCAATGTCAAATTGCGGCTCCATGAGCTGGACAATCTCGATGAGAGACGGCTCGAAGCTCAACAAAGCATTGAACTTTACCAAGCACGTATGGCAGGATCTTTCGATAAAAAGGTCAGGCAACGCGCCTACAAAAAGAGTGACTTGGTTCTTGCGGTAAAAAGACCAATGGTCTTCGCTCACAAGTCCAAAGGCAAATTTGAGCCAAAATGGGAGGGACCCTACGTCATCGACAAGGTTTTCTCTAACGGCGCATACGCACTCCTAAACATGGAAGGTGACAGATGTATGCTGCCCATCAACGGCAAGTTCTTAAAGCGGTACTACCCTTGAAGACTTACCCAACTGGGTAAGAGCAATGCCTGTACTGGCCAAAACCGGTTTCTAGGTACACGCTCGTTAAACCCACCCTTTTTTTTAGAATTTTCATGTCAAATATTGAAATTTCTAGAAATCTAAAACAATGCTTACTTTCATCGTTTCATTGTTCAAAAAAAAAAGAAAAAAAAATCCAAGTTTAGGAATCTTTCCCTAACTTGACCAAAATTTTCAACCCTTGAACCCAAAATTCATGGTTTGAAACAAAATCCGGATTCAGGGATTTCCACCCTAGTCCACCCTGCCTTTTACTGCCAAAATGGTTTTAGGTCAAAACTTATGACCCTCAGTGTCTTTAAACAAAAAAAAATGGTTTTTCAAAAACCGCGAGGAAGCGACGCTTAGTCGATACTCGCACAAATCGGAAGCAAGCGAACCACGTTCGACACTTCCAAAATCGCAGGGAAGCGACATTTCGTCGATACTTGCAAAATCCAAAACCGTGGAAACGCAACATTTCAGTTGATATCCACAACCCAAATTTCAAAGGTTCGAAAAAACCTAAAAAACTGTGGAGACGCAACATTTCAGTTGATATCCATAACCCAAAGGTTCGAGAAAACCACAAATTTCAAAAATCGTGGGGAAACGACATCAAGTCAGTACCCGCAAAACCAAAATTTTGAAAAGCAAGGATGCGACATTCCATCGATACTTGCAACCCAAATCCGCGAGGATGCGACATTCCATCGATACTCGCAACCGAATGAGCAAGGATGCGACATTCCATCGATACTTGCAAGAACATTCAGCAGGGAGGCGACTTTTAGTCGATACTTGCATTTTTTGAAAACCAAACCGGCTATAAATGCCATCAAACAGGCTATAAATGCCACAATAGGCTATAAATGCCACAAACCGTCTATCGATGCCACCAAAACAAAACCGGCTATCAATGCCACAAAAAAAAAACTTGGATTTCAAAAAAAAACCGGCTATCAATGCCACCAAAACAAAACAGGCTATCAATGCCACAAAACCGGCTATCAATGCCACCAAAACTGGCTATAGATGCCACAAAAAAAAAAAAAACTCGGCTATCAATGCCACAAGAAAAGCTGGCTCTCATGCCAAATTGCTTCCATGCCACACAAAAACCTGGCTTTCATGCCAAAACAATCACTTGACAAAAGATTTTCACAAAATGACAACCTTTTGATCAAATCCCATTTAGCAATTACTTTTATCACAAAAAGATTCAAGTGAGCGTAGGGATAACAAAAAAAAGAAGAGCATCCCATTTAGCAATTACTTTTATCACAAAAAGATTCAAGTGAGCGTAGGGATAACAAAAAAAAAAGAGCATCCCATTTAGCAATTACTTTTATCACAAAAAGATTCAAGTGAGCGTAGGGATAACAAAAAAAAAAAAGAAAAGAGTACCAAAAAATACATGTGGTACCAAAAAAAAAGAGAGAGAAAGTGTTCACAAGCACTACAAAAAATAAAGTACCAAAAAAATACAAGTGGTACCAAAAAAAAAAAGAAAAGAGAGAAGGATGGTTTCTGTAAAAAAAAAAAATAATATACAGGAGCTCAATCAAAAATGGTCTCCAGCCAAGAGTTCAGCTCCCCAAGCAAACTTTTAGCCTCATCCGTCAAGGATTCCAAGGCACGCTTCTTCAGGAACCTGCCATGAGATGCTGGAGTGGGCTGTACCCCTTCTTTCACACCAGGAAGCTTACCTCGAGCAGTTTGCCATTGTTCCTCCTCATCAGACTTCCTTTTGAGAACCCGTTCGGCATCTGCAACCTGGTGAATCAGAGCACTCTCCCTGTCGCGAGCCTCTATTATGGCAGTCCACTTGGCAGCGACTTGTGCCTGCAAATGCTCAAGACGTTTCCTGGCCTCATCGACCTCCCTGTCAAGGATGTTAAGGTCATGTGTCAGCCTGATGATGGCTAGCTCTTCTAAGTTCCTCTTTCGGACTGCCTGCTTCTTGCTTTCTGTAGCCTCATCCAGGTCAGACTTAGCCTTATCAGCAGGGTCCAGGAACATCTCCTTGAAGAACTGGTCATCAGCCAAACTCACGGTCTCAAACCACTTGTCACCCAGTGCAATGATCCTATCAACGATCGCCCTGGCACCTGTGACATCCATACCAGCTTCTTCAGCATCACTGAGAATCTCCTGCACATGCTGGATCATGCCAAATCCGGCTTCCAAGTGCCCAGAAAAGAGAGTCTCAATCCAAGAGCTCAGAACTCGCACCACCACCTTCTTCGCAAAAAGAAGAGATGGCCCAGCTGAAGATTCGCCCAACTCCGTTGGTCGGCTACTCATATCATCATCTGTTGAAAGAGTAACAAAAGAACTCTTTCCAGCTGAAGCTGCTCCTGCTCGGGAAGGAATCTCAGCGCGAGGAATCTCCTCAATATTGTCAGAGCTGGTCCCAGGAATCTCTACCTCTGGATCAACCTCTGGCATCTCTTGCTCTGGAAGCGACGGATCCTCCTCTGCCACTTCAAAACCTGCAAAGGAAACACAAAAAGGTATGAATATGACCCTGTTTGAAAATCATTATCAGAGTTATAACTACAAAATACCTTCTTCGACGACTGGTGGAACACTTTCCTCCTCCATGAACTCATCGGAAGCATCATCAACATTTGCGTCTATCGATGGTTCAAAGTCATCGGAATCCTGTGGCAAGTCAGCTGACAAAAAAAAAAATGTGTTAGCAAACCGAGTCACAAACAAAAAAAAGGGAGCAAAAGAAGTCGTACCAATTGGAGATTTTGGATTTACTCCAGAGTCCCTCGGTTCTTCTTCAGGTGCCTCAACAGGATCCATCACCACGTCATCGGTTAGGACCTCAGGCATCACCAAGTCTTCCTCTGCTAAAAAAAAAAAAAGAAGAAAAGCAGAAAACAAGAAGCAAATCATAACATGGAAAAAATCCCATGAAAAGAAATGGAAAGAGAAAAAGGAAGAATCATACCTTCACCGACGGTCTCTTCTTCTCGGCTTCTCTTCTCTGGAGGCTCGTCAGCATCCACTGGCACATCCTCATTGATAGTAAGAGGAACTTCCAAGTTAGGAGAGTCCTCATGCTGCCCCTTGCTGCGATGATGACTCCTCCTCCTCTTACCTCTGCGGGCTCGCTTCTTAGAGGAACCTGCCCCGCTGTCAGAGTCAGGTTTCCCACTTGACTCCTCACTGGATGGTCTGCTCTTGCCAGTAGACTCCACGGAAGCTTGCCTCTGTGCCGCTTGCATCCAAGCGCCAAGTTCGGCTTCCTCCTGTTCTAGCTGCTCCAAAGCCTCATCAGGTATCTCTCGAACAGCTTCAGAACCAATGACGCCCTGGTCACCGAGAAAGCCTATCTTGTGCTTCTCTCCAGAAAGGAAGGCCCAAACTTCCTCTCGCCGGATGCCATCCGACTTTCCAAGGCCCTTTCCAGATGCCAGCTTCACATCAAGCTCCTTCTTGAAAGCCCCCGATATGCCGAGAAGCTCTCCGCGAACCACTTCGCAAAGCCGGCAGTCCGGGAAGTCAGCAACACAGGATAAGAAATCATGGCTGTAGTGTCTTCAGCACTATAGAAAGCCCATGCATTTCTCCCGTCCTGTAAGCCTCCAAAGCGCTTCACCATGCTTGAAGGCGCTCCAACAACGCCTTGAGAAAAGCCCAGCTGCAAAGCAAAGCGAGAAGGTACATACGGCTGGATGTCGACGAAAAGATGTCTACGGTACACCATCGTGCCGACACGTATGCTGAAAAGCCACTCTCTCTCTGCATTTGTCAAGGAATAATGCCTTCCCGACCCCGCCCTGGTAGAGTCTCGGGAGGCACCAAAATCAAAAGCCTTCTTCCGCAACTCCGGAGAAAGCTTCACTGAAGACTGCCCCATCTCGACGTCCCTGAACCGTCGGATCCTCATGCGGGCAAACAAAAGTGATTCGGACACGGCTTTGCCCTTAGCCAGTCGAATCATCAGAGGATCATCATCCTGAGCAGCACCCAGCCGATGGAAGCCAGGACAGTGGTATACATACCACGAATAAAAGACATGGGCTGAAAATACCCTATTCATGGGAAGCCCAAGCCGAACCAAAAAAGCAGCAGCCTGCAGTTCGGTACACAGGTAGGAGTAAAGAGCTGGCACCAAAGCAAGCTGCTCTCCAAACGCCATCTGACAAGCCGGAAAAATACAATGCGGCCTGATGTGCGTTCCATCTCCTCCAGCAAAAACAGCCTCACCAAGCCAATAAGTGAGGTAAACAGCGAGATCTCTCCGCAGTGCAATGTCAGGACATATGGCGTTTGTACTTGCACAGAAATCTCTCAACTCTTCTTGCATGGCCAAGATCTTCTTTGGATCTTGAGCTCCGGCTTCTGGGTCACGCTATCAGAAGACTCCCTGCTATCAGAAAAATTGGGGAATGAAGAGCTAAAACTCTTCCAACTGCTGGATCTAACTTTCAAACCCTCCTTCTCCTTCAAAAAATCATAGAAGGCGACGAGCTGAAAGTATAGAAGCCTGAACTCCTCAGACTGCCCCTCGAGGACGCTGTCAATCGGCATAAACTCCTCATAGAGTTTGCCGAGGATGGGCAATCCGGTAATAGCGCTCAGCTCCTTCAAAGAAAAACCAATCTCACCATTCGTCACAACGAAGGTATTGGTTTGTGGGAGGAATGACTCCAGCATAGCCATGAAGGCCTCGTCGGAAAAGATCACGGTCTCCCTAAAGGAGCGGACCGCATCAAAAATCCCGGCTTCCTTCAAAACGGCGCCACCAATCAGCAGGACGCGATCAGTCCACGACTTCCACTCGGAGTCAGCATTGAAGCGGCCACGAAGTCGGAAAGGCTTGATCCAATTGCTGCCGTCACCACTGAAAATACCAAGGCCCACCGGTCTCAAATCGACCGACGGATAATCAGAGCCCTGGTAGCCGCTGGATGGCATCAACAGGTCCATGTCAACAGGCGACCTCTCCGTATATCCAGGAGAACCGCCAACAAAAACCCCGGTCTTGATTACATTTGTCCTTCTCACCCAGCTTGGGGGATCTTCCCTCTTAGGGCACGTGGGGGCAAGGCTCAGAATCGAGACGGTGCGATCAAACGTCGACCGGGTAGCAACAGTCTTCTTCTCACCATCTGCTGTGAAAGAAAACTGAAAACATCTCCTCTGGTATGTCATGTCATCAGGGACTGCATCACCAAAGAAGAAGGTAGGCTTGGGCAAAACGCTCTGATCTTCCATCACCCATGGACGACTGCTTACCATGATCTTATAGAATTCCTCTCCCTTGAGAGCAATCAGTCGCTGCCTCATCTCATCTCTGTTGAGGGAGTCGCACTCTTCCAGATTTCTCTCAACATACTGGACCTTCTCAAAAGCCTGCTGAACGGCCGGATTAGAAGATCTAGAAGATCGACGAGGTACGCTTGTAGCAGGCTCTTTACCCTTGTTCGCTTTGGAGGAACCACCTGAAAAGGATGGAAAAGAAAAAGATCAAACATCAAAATGACAGAATCTCGCTAAAAAAAATCTGGCGAAATTTTGACATGATGACGGGGCAATTCCGAAGAAAAGGAACTATCCGAAAGAAATAAGAAAGCTTGAAGATGGGCTCAACATCGCTGCGAGCTCCGAAACTCCAAACTTTCGAAACCTCAAAGTCTCCGCAAAATCAGAAGGGCTCAACATCACTGCGAGCTCCAAATTCCCAAATTTGCGAAAACTTTCAGGTATGCTATCACATCATGCTACAAATTTAATTTACAAATTGAATGCATGCATGAACATCTTGGTTTGCGAAAAAAAATGCATTATCATGATGAGCAAAAAAAAAAAAAAAAAAAAGAAACTTTCTCTAAAAAAAAAAGAGAGGGGAAAGAAAACAAAAAAAAAGAAAGAAAAGAAACTCTCTCAAAAAAAAAGGGGAGGGAAAAAAAAGAGAAGAAAAAAGAGAGCTGGCCCACAGGCCACGTGGCCGTACGGCCAGATCCGTACGGATCTGTCCGTACGGCCCACACAAAAAAAAAAACAACATGAAAAAAAAAAAGAAAAGAAAGCAAAAAAAAAAAAATCGTGTGAAAAAAAAGGGAGGCAAACACGTGGAAAAGAAAAAAAAGAAGAAAAGAAAGAAAGAAACAAAAAAAAGAAAGAACTTTATTTTTCCTACAATGGAGTTTTCTTGAAAAAAAAAAGGGAGAACTTACTTGAAGCCATTGATGGAGAAGAAGAAGAAAAGTCTTGAAGATCTTGAAGAAGAAGAACTCTTGGTCTTGAAGCCCTCTTGAGATTATTGCAAAAGAAAGTAATAAGAGCAAGAGATCCAACCTTCTCCTTGCTTTTATAGAGGAGAGCAAACCAAACAAGGAAAGAAGAAAGAGGTAAGTGTTACTAAATTAGTAACCTTACCAAAGGAAAGAGATTAGAAAGATTCTTTCCCAAAAGAAAGATATCTTGAAGGATTTTCTCCTAAAAAGAAATCTATGACGGATTCTTTCCCAAAAGAAAGATATCTTGAAGGATTTTCTCCCAAAAAAAAAATCGATGACGGATTCTTTCCCAAAAGAAAGATATCTTGAGATATTCTATCCCAAAATAAAGGGATCATGAGAGATTCTCTCCAAGTAAAGATATCTTAGATATTCTCTATCCAAATGAGATATTTTTGGATATTCTTTACAAAAATGACACCATATGAGATCTAAGCCATTTCAAAAGCTTAAGGTCCCATGGGTTAGCCCATATGAGCCAGGTTTGACCACCTAGGCACAAAAAAAAAAAAAAAAATTTTTTTTTGGGCTTTTAGTCAAAGAGAAATCCCTCTTACCAAGAGCATACAAAAATGGTTTCATGCCTCTTTTGAGTTGATTGGACCATACAAAAGAAAATTCCAAGCCCCATGAGCTTCCAAAAATCAAACCATCCAGCCTCATCTACCAAATTGAGCCAAAATCTTGAAATTGACATTCCACAAAAATCAAAACAAATCCTGGTCCCCTAACTTGCCACATACAGCCTGTTAGGTCACAAGACCAAAACCAAAAACCAAAACCTGATCCCCTAACTTGCCACATACAGCCTGTTAGGTCACAAGATCAAAACCAAAATTGATCCCCCAACATTCCACATACAGCTTGTTGGGTCACACGATCAAAACCAAACCCGACCCCCTAACCTGCCACATATAGCCTGTTAGGTCACAAGGTCAAAACCCAAATCCACATCCCTGATGTCATCTTCAAAACTTTGCCTCGAGATGGTACGTAATCCCTTTCACTACCATAAAATTCCCCTGGAAGCTCAAAAGGCTACAAATACCAAAAAGAAAGACTGCTCAAAGACTCTTGGTCAAGTCACAGGCTCTCCTTCAAAAATCTCTTCGAGGCACATCGACTACAAAAGTTAAGCAACTCGCCGCTGTACCTCGAGGGGGCATTTGTTGACACCAAAAATGTCACTTTGCCTCTTCAAGATCCAAAGAGCTACATGAAGTCGCAACCTGCCATAAATAGGCAATGCTGCTTCCAAAAATCAAATCTTGTCAGAATCAAACAAAAACTGCAAGATTCTTCCAGACAGCCAAAAGAGGAGTACACAAGAAGTTTCGGGCCATTTCAAAATCATTTGGCCTAACTTCGCTTCTCCGACAGCCGAAAAGGAGCTCTCGGCGACAAAAGCTCTCCGGGACCATGGTTTCCAAGACAGAACCTATGGATCATCTTAAAATGACTCCAATAGGTTCCCTGTCAAATTTCAAGTCAATCGGACATCGGTTGACCGCACATCAAACCGCGACATCTTCATCGCGACAAAAAGCAAGTCTACAGGTGATAGGACCCCAAACAGCTACAAAACTCAAACAAAAGCCTATGGTTGGTCTTATTTATTGCTCAGGAGGCTTCACACCAAATTTCAGGTCATTCCGACATCGTTTGGCCCAGTTTCAGCTTCTGACGGAAAATCGGCAGCTCTGCGCGACAAAGTCTTCGGCTTTCTCAGGAAATTGGAAACTTTGCAAAATAAAATGCAAGGATTCTCATCAGATTTCCTACAAAGAAATTAGGCCAATAAATGGTCAAAATGTCAAGGAAAAGTACAGAAGAAAAAAGAATCGAAAAACAGCAAAAACGGACGCAAAACGGGACACGAAAGGGGGAAAACCCCCCCAGGGTCGCAGACCCCTGCGACCCTGGGCCAGGGTCGCCGGCGACCTTGGAACCCGGGGTCGCCGGGAAAGCCCCGGAAACCCCGGTTTTCGCCGTTTTTTTCGCGATTCGAGGAGCCCAGCCTCTGGTACTTTCCAAAATTCATGCTTTTGAGGCACCAAGTCCTCTGACATCCGTCCAAAACACGGGTAAATCATCAAGAGTATCGAAGACAGTATTGATCGCCACCCGGTCAACCAAAAAAGTGTGCTTTCTACCCGACCGATCGAGAAATCGACAGGACAGATGGCACCGACCCGCTGTTGGCAACAAACACCTGAAATTACATGGTCATCTGATGTCGATCTACATGAAGATCCATCGATGATCATCGACAGAAGAATTCCAAAAGACGTGGCACGGCCCGCGACTCTTCAGCCGCTCGGCGACCACTTAATGCGATTAATTGACTAACTTTATTACAGTCATTAATCCATTTCTTTGGACGGCCCAATCAGAAGCAAGCATTCGGGAGTTACAAGTCAAGAAATTCATGGCATTTAACCCATGAAACTCCTCCCATCATGGCGATTAAAGGTGATTAAATGCCCTCAATCTCCTCCGGCCAATCAGAAGCCAAGAAAAAGGAGTTACAAAATAAACAATTCAATTTTGTAACTCCTCCCATTATGCGGCTTAATGACAATAAAAGCCCATAAACCCACCTAAAAGGCTACCTAAAAGCCTATAAATAGGAGGGCTCTCTAAGAAGACAGACACAACATCATCAACAGCAGACAGAAAAATCAGAAATCCAGAGAAAGGAAAAAGAGAGAAAACTCTGCGGAAGTTCTACACCGGCCACCGCAACAAGGTGACAAAAGTCTCTTGGGGGGTACCCCCCCAAGGTCCTTGCCTTCTCCTCCTGCCTCCAAATGGCTTAGATGTGGCTTTTCAGCCCGTCTACTCGGCTTTTTATTGGATATAGGACCTCCTTTTGGTCTTTGTCTTCTAAAAACCCGAGGTTATAGCCAAGCCAAGCGAATCAATAGCATCCTCTGTTCTCATCTGCATGGATGATGGCGAAGCCCACATATGGCTTGCGACCGTCAATCTAAACGAGTCCCCCACAATCTCCTGAGAAGTTAGATCCTCCTTTTCTTGCTTTTCATTGTAGTTTGTATTTTTTCAAAAGAGACAAAAATCACAACTCTTGTCTTTCATTATTGATAAGAATTGTAAATCGGCTATAAATGCCAAAAATCGGCTATAAACGCCAAAAATCGGCTATAAACGCCAAAATCGGCTATAAATGCCAAAAAAATCGCCTTTCACGGCAAATCAAGAAAAATGTCTCTTTTCTTAAATATATGTGCAATGTAAAACTTGAAAGAAGTTGATTTCCTTTTTACTTGCGAAGGTTGATCTCCGGATCACCACTTGTAATTCCAAGTAAAAATAGAAAATCTGGCACACCCACAAAAAAAGAAATGTTGATGCACGCCCCTTTGCCCCCCCGGTTACGAAAGGGTCGGAACCAAACGGATTCCCACGTCCGCCGACCTCGGTAGGAACCCGGGGCATCCGGGAGCGCGGTCCATCAAGTGTTTTCTTCTATGTTGCCCTCAATAAGGTCGTCGTCGTCATGATACATCTTTACAGGAGATCCTTCAACAACTGACCAATCGGGATCTAGTTGATCAGCTACATAGAAAACTGGCTTTGCTTGAGATGCTAAAATAAAGGAATCAGACTTATGGCCAACTCTATTAAGATCAACCAAGGTGAAGCCCATATCATCTATCTTGATGCCATTCTTACTGTCAACCCAATCACACTTGAACACTGAAACCTTGAAATTAGTATAGTCTAGCAGCCATATTTCATCAATTACACCGTAAAACCCCATGCTGGAAAATACAGGGTTTTGATCCTTTGAACTTGAAACTTGGGGGGTTGTCACCATCAAACTGACTCCACTGTTTTGATTAACTCGCGAAGCATCACGTTCTCTTGTGCAAAAATGATGACCTTTAATTACATACGTAGAGTATTTCAAAACACGTGGCAATGGTCCCTTTGAAATCCACCTCAAAACTTCTGACACATTGTTATTAGCCATGCCCCGCTCGTGTAAAACCTATATTGTTTAAGAAGCTTAATCAAATTTGTTTGAGGCATACAATACATAAAAGACATTCAGGTAATCATATACCCTTCTTTTGAGCCAATCATTAAAAGAACGGTTATGCTCTTCCTGTAATCATGTCGGTTTTTTGGCCTTGCGGGGATTGTGTTCCTTTAGGTAGCTCATGTGCTCCCTATCATATATCAGTACGAAATCACATTGTTAGCTATCAAAACCCATCAATATATTATTTAATTTGTTTAATTAAAGAACTAAAAATCCTTACTCAATATAAGGCTGAACAACTCCTGTGTTTTGCAAGACATAATGATGTGCCTGCTCCAAGGCTTTGCTATTAGGTGCGATGAGTTCACCACCTGACGGATGCTTCCCATTTTCTACCAGATCAGTGGTAATAATTTCCAAGGAGGTAGGAACTCCTACTGCAGCTAACCCAGGTAAGAACTCACTCATAAATTCAATTGCTTCTTCAGCGATATAGTTTTCAGCTATACAAACTTCCGGTCGAGTTGGGTTTCGGACATAACTCTTTAACACCCTCATGTACCTAAACAGTTACTAAATAACTAAGTGATAAATTATGCGTAAGTTTCATTCATAATAGAAATGACCAGATAAGGAATCAATATACCTCTCAAATGCATACATCCATCGGAAGAAAACAGGACCACCAACTTCAACCTCTCTAACAAGATGAACTGGTAAGTGAACCATGATATCGAAAAAAGATGGCGGGAAATACTTTTCCAGCAAACATAATATGATCACGATATCATTCTGAATTTCAGGCAGTCTTTTCACATCTACTACTCTCGCGCAAAGATCTTTGAAGAATCAACACAACCTAATAATTGCATTTCTCACATGACTTGGCAAGACAGATCGTATTGCCACAGGAAGTAGTTGCTGCATCAACATGTGGCAGTCATGTGACTTCAACCCATGCAATTTCAGATCTTGCATTGAAACAAGGGGCTTGAAATTTGAAGAGTATCCTTCGGGGACTTTCAACTCGTGCAAGGTTTTGCATACTCTAGTTTTTTCAGCTTTAGATAATGTGTAACATGCCGGGGGTAAGTATGTTCGCTTCTCACCAACCTTTGGGGCCAACTCCATCCTTAAACCCATCTCCTGCAGGTCAAGACGACTCTTAAGGTGGTCCTTTGTCTTAGTTGGAATGTTGAGTAGAGTACCAATCACACTATCGCATACATTCTTCTCGATGTGCATGACGTCGAAGTTATGTGGGAGAGGTGAGTACTCCCAATACGGAAGATCAAAAAAGATGGATTTCTTATTCCAGCATTTCATAACACCATTATCTCCTTTATCGACTTCTTGTGTTGACTTCTTTTTCCCCCACGAGACTTTGATCCCTTCAACTTTGCTTCGTACTTGCTGCCCATTCAATCATTTAGGTGCCTCCCTCAACTCCTTCTCACCGTTAAAGGCCTTTTGTTGCTTCCGATATGGATGATGTCGAGATAGAAATCTTCTAGTGGATGTGTAGACATTTTTTCCACAATGTTTCAACCTATACGAAGATGTGTCTTCAGCACAAACTGGACAAGCAAAGTAGCCTTTAACAGTACACCCAGAAAGATTACCATAGGCTGGAAGATCGTTGATCGTCCATAGCAATACGGCTCTCAGTAGAAATGACTCTTGCTTGTAGGCATCAAAAACCTCTACCCCTGAATTCCATAAAGTAATTAAATCATCAATTAAGGGAGCTAAATAAACGTCAATGTCTTTTCCAGGTTGTTTTGGACCTGATATCAGCATTGTCAACATCATGAACTTTCTCTTCATGCAGAGCCAAGGTGGGAGGTTGTAAGTTACCAACATCACAGGCCATAAACTGTACTTACTGCTAAGATTATTATATGGGTTGACTCCGTCCGCTGAAAGTGCAAGGCGGAGATTTCTCGATTCAGCACCAAACTCAGGCCACCTCTTGTCTACCAACTTCCAAGCTTGAGCGTCTGCTGGATGACGCAGTTTTTCATCCACCAATCGCTCATTGGCATGCCATGTCAATGACTTTGCTGTTTCCGCAGACTGAAACATCTTTTTAAATCTTGCAATAGGTGGAAAGTACCACAAAACTTTAGCCGGAACACCTTTAGTTTGGTCGGTCCCATTTTTATTTTCCTTGTATCTTGATACTCCACAAGTTGGGAAAGTAGTTCTATTCTTATTTTCATCGGACCTGTAAAGTATACAGTCATTGGGACAAGCATGGATTTTTTCATATTTCATCCCATAAATTGACAACGTCTTTCTAACTGCGTGCATGCTAGAAGGCATCAAATTACCTTCTGGAAGCATCTCTCCTAAGGCTTTCAACAAATTCGTAAAACTTGTGTCAGTCCAACCACCTTTCGCTTTCAAATTAAACAACGTTACAATAGCTGATAACTTCGTAATCTTTGTACAGCCTTCATACAATGGAGTCTCAGCATCTTCAAGAAGTTCTTGAAATTTCTCAGGATTAGCCTTATATTGTTTATCTACAGCCTCTGTGTAAGGTCCCCGACCTTAATAGGGTGATTAATTTCTTAATATTGGCGATTAGCCTAATTAATTATGATTTTTTCTAATTAGGTTAGTTTAGTGGCTAAGCAAGTTTCTTTTATCATTAGAAAGTGGTTGCGAAGTTTAGTTTGATTCCGAGGGCGATTAGTCTTAATAGGGGGTTAGGTTGTGATTAATAGGAAAATTTGGTATTTTCCCGAAAAATTCTATTTTCGCCGAATTTGGGCTCGTTGGAAAGATCTCATTGCGTTCATCATTTTCCGTTCTTGACTCGTCACGATTTGACGCTCCGAAGCCCCTCAATTAAGCACATTTCTCTCATTTCACTAAAAAGGGGCATTTTAGACTTTTCCTCCTTCATCTTCATTTTTAAATCAACTCAAACCCATTCCAGCAACTTATCATTCGTTTCTTCCTCCCTTTCACTCAACAACTGCTGTAGCTCTCTCTCTTCTTCCTCCTTCACTCTCTCTCCTCTTGCATGTGGGTTCTAAAGGCCATCTCAAGGACAACCAAGCTCACCAATCTCTTCATCTCCTCTTCCCCTATCTTTTGATCAAAAAATTGGTAAGTTTCCTCTTCTCCATCTCTTCCAATTTCTCTTCTTCTTGCTGTTAATGGGCTGCATGTTAGTAAATTCGATCTATTCTTCTCCTTCCTTTGTGCTCTTTGGGTGTAGGAGAAGACTTTGGGAGAACTAGTTTGGCTAGGGTGTGAGTGGAGAGCTCTCCTCCTCAATTTCTCTCTCTAATTTCCATTTCTTTCATTTCTTTGGTGAAGGCAAGTAGATTTGCTTTATATATTGAGCATGCATGTATTATTATTGTTTCTTGTTAAGTCATTGCTTAGATTTTCCCTAAATTCCAAGCTTGTCATTGATAATTGGATTACATATGCTAAAATTGGATAAATGGGTTGAATGGACTTTACTTGTATATGGTTTGATGAATGGAATGGAATGTGGTTTGAGAGAGAGAGCATAAAGGCTCTTCTCATGCAGGTACATGCCTTGGAAAGGCTTAAGAAGGAAGGGAATGGACCCTAGGTGAATGGGTTTGAAAATACCTTGAAACATGCCAAATCTGCTTCAGTTCGGGCTTAGGCAGCAAGCAGGCTCGCTCTAGCGGGCTTAACCCTCGCTAGAGCGAGCTTTGCTACTGTTCTGGAGCCCAGACAGAATGCATTCTCGCTATAGCGAGACTTTGGCTCGCTATAGCGAGACTGCATTCTGCAGACAGCAACGTCCACTTCGAACGGACATAACTTTTGACCCGTTCGTCGGAATTTGGAGTTCTTTATACCGTTGGAAAGCTCTCGAGACGTAGAATCCAATGATATACTAATCTTAATCATCAGAGATTGGAAAAGGAAATAAGTATTGGATCAATAAGCCAAGCCCTTATCTCTTTTGAAAAGGGATTGTAAACCTAGTTTGGACCCTAGGTTGGAACCTATTGACCCTATCCTTGTATGACCAATTGGGGGAAATGAAAACGGAGCATGTTTGGCTTGGTGTGCTTCGTTGGTTGTCCGGGACTTCCGTGTATGGTTGTAACTTGGCTGAATGCATACGGAACTTAGTCAATTGGTGCCCAATAACTTATGTACACCACGGGCTCACCACACTATGGCATCGTTGACTCTTTCTCCGTAAGCACTCCGCTGGGAATACGTGCGGTACACGATGGACAACTCTTGACCTAGGATTGGCTTGTTCTTCACTCTTGACTCTTGAATCATGTATCCGTAGCTTGTCATACCTTGTACACTCTAATCTTGTATACTTGTATAACTTGTAGTTTAACTTATAGAATTAGGATGTGACTGGACTTAGAGTGTATCTTTAGGCACCTTTGTCTTGTATTGATGAACACGTGTGGATAGACTTGAAAAGAGGACTACTCATGGAACATGACTTGGAGTAGCCCTCGGCTTGTTATCTTATTCTTGGAAATCTATCCACGTGTATTTGTCTTGGAACTTGGGTCGTGTACAAACCATCATCATCATCTTGCATTCATGACCAGCTGCAGACTGATGATTATAAAGTGGGCCGGATACCGGACACTAGGGTGGGCAGTCGGCTTTGGACGGCGTCCATGGCGCGAATAGCTGGGAGCGGGCTCGGACCGTGCTGCTATTCCTAGGACCGGGAGCTAGGATCCCCCTAGAGCCAGACTTTGGGTATTCGTAGTCGGCTCGGACGTCACTTATACCCCCGTGAGATGGCTAGGACATCCTCGGAGTCTCCTCTTGCTTGACATTGCATTTCATGGATGGTATTCTTGTAATATTGCTAGGATTTATCTTGTCACTTGATTCTTGTAACTACTCATGCTTTATGCCTAGCTTGTACCTTGCTATCTTTTAATCATGTACTTGTCTTTATTCTCTTTTGAAACATGTTATGAATAATGTATATTGCTTATCTTCTTGCCAACATATTGTTGATCCTTTTTTCTATGGTGTGCAGAGGACACCTACTACTATTACGCCGACCCGGATGCCGAGGCAATCCCAGAGGATCCTCAACCGGGGGAGGAGGACGAGGTACGAGAGTGGGGTGCCGATGACGTAGCATAGCGTCATCCCTCCCGGCACTAGTGCGCGTTACATGGGGACATCTTTCTTCGTGCTACCTCATTTCATCTTTTGAGTTTTTGATCTTTTGAATTTGTCTACTCTAGCACTGTATATCTTTTGTACCAGGACCTAGGTTTTTGGGATGGTCCTGATGTTTATAAACTTTATATGTTTTATCTTTTGAAACTTGAATATATATAATGGAATGAAATCCATACTTGCTTTGATATTCCTACAGATTTAATGTTGTGATTACCGGACAAGTACCGTTGATTATTTGTTAATGAGGCTCAACTATACAATCCTCACAGAGGACTTCGATCCTTGGGCAGTAAGGGCAAAATTTTTTTTTATTAGCCCAAAAATTCACACCCCGGATCCAGTTATTCTCTAATCGGGTTCGGGGCCGTGACAGAGTGGTATCAGAGCAATGGATGGTTTCTTAAGGTAAAAAAATGTAGAAACGATAGGACGCGTGTGAGGATTACCGTTAGCCTAGTGTTTGTAGTATGTTCTATGTTCTTATAGCCTTGTGTTGCTAGTTTTGGGTTGCATAGGGTCTAACTCATATTTTCTTGCAGTGACATGGCTAATAGTGGACCATCAGGATCAAGTTCTACACCTCCCATAGCGGATGGTCAGTTCCAGCATTTGGATTGCATTTTAGGAAGGATAGAGAGATGTTACCGTTTGTTATTGTGGTTGCTACCCTAGTAGGTTGATCAGTAGCGTGTGATTTTGTTTATCCTAGGTGCACAGTTCAGATTGGAGGTACTCAGTTGACCGCCAATTTGATTGTGTTGGCGATGTCCGACTTTGATGTTATTCTTGGTATGGACTGGTTAGCGGTGAACCGCGCGGTGTTAGATTGTTTCAACAAGACCGTAAGGTTATAGGGTGTAGACCGTAGTGTTGAGTTTGTTGGTGCGAAGAAGCCCACCTCCACTAGGTTGATTTATGCATTGAAGGCAGACCGCTTGATGAGAAGCGGATGTAAGGGTTACATCGCATTTATCGCGGAGGACAAGCAGTCCAAACCCATAGATGAGATTTCGGTAGTATGCGAGTTTTTGGATGTTTTTCCGGAGGAGATCCCCGGTTTGCCACCCGTGCGTGAGATAGACTTCACGATAGAGCTACTACCAAGTACTGCACCGATCTCGAAGGCTCCGTACAGAATGGCTCCTGCAGAGTTGAAGGAATTGAAGACTCAGTTAGGAGAACTATTGGATAAGGGCTTCATCAGGCCAAGTGTATCACCATGGGGAGCTCCAGTACTGTTTGTTAAGAAGAAGGATGGGACTATGAGGATGTGCATCGATTACCGGCAATTGAACCAAGTGACAGTCAAGAACAAGTACCCACTTCCGAGAATAGATGAGTTGTTTGATCAGCTATAGGGAGCCCAGTTCTTTTCGAAGATTGATCTACGTTCGGGATACCATCAGTTACATGTCAGAGGGGAAGATATTCCTAAGACAACATTTCGGACTAGATATGGCCACTTTGAGTTTCTAGTGATGCCCTTTGGTTTGACGAATGCACCGGCAGTGTTCATGGCTCTAATGAACAAGATATTTACTCCTTACCTTTATTAATTCATGGTTGTATTCATTGATGATGTATTGGTTTATTCCAAGTCCAAGGAGGAACACGAGCATCAGTTGAGGACTTCGTTGCAGCTCCTGAGAGATAGCCAGTTGTATGCCAAGCTGAGTAAATGTGAGTTCTGGTTAGAACAAGTGTCATTTCTTGGCCATGTGATTTCCAAGGAAGGATTGGCAGTGGATTCCATGAAGATAGAAGTAGTTGTCAATTGGGGTAGTCCACAAAATGCAGTAGAGATTCGAAGTTTCCTAGGACTTGCAGGCTATTACAGAAGATTCGTGAAAGGATTCTCTACTATTGCAGCTCCTTTTACTAAGTTGACTAGAAAGAACGTTCCTTTTGTTTGGACCGAGGAGTGTGAGAAAAGCTTCCAAGAATTGAAGACCAGACTGACCACAGCACCCATTCTTGCTTTACCATCTGGCAGTGGAGGATTTGTTGTTTACACAGACGCATCAGGAGTTGGTTTGGGTTGTGTTCTCATGCAAAATGACAAGGTGATAGCATATGGTTCGAGGCAGTTGAAAGAACATGAGAAGAAGTACGCCACCCATGATTTAGAGCTTGCAGCCGTTGTACTTGCACTCAAGATGTGGAGACATTACTTATACGGTGAGAAGTTCAAGGTGCACTCAGATCACAAAAGTTTGCAGTATTTGTTTACACAGAATGAATTGAACAACAGACAGCGGAGATGGATGGAGTACATCAAAGATTACGATTTTCCTATCAAGTACCACCCTGGAAGAATCAACGTGGTAGCAGATGCTCTGAGCAGGAAGTCAGCGTTCAGCGGGTGTATAGTGCCAGAATGGAGATGGATGGAACAGTTCAGAGACTTGGACGTTGAAGTTTGGCCTATCAGCGAGAAGGTGATGATTGCTAGCATGGCAGCATGGGAACCAGAGATAATGAACAGAATCAAAGAATGTCAGAAGGATGACCCAGGGTTACAACGCATCATTGAGCACATAGATGACAGGCCTGAGTTCAGACTAATTGAGGGAGTGTTGTATTGCAAAGACCGGTTGTGCGTGCCAGATGTACGGGACATAAAGACAGAGCTAATGACAGATGCACACCATACGAGATATTCTATTCATCCGGGCAGCACTAAGATGTATCAGAATTTGAAGAACCACTATTGGTGGATGAGTATGAAGAAAGAGATTGCAGAGTTCGTCTCCAAGTGTTACACGTGTCAGGTGATCAAGACCGAACACAAGAAACCTCCTGGTTTACTTCATCAGCTAGATATTCCCCAGTGGAAATGGGAGCACATCACTATGGACTTCGTGTCAGGACTGCCACATACCAGGAAAGGGAATGATGCTATATGGGTGATCGTGGACCGATTAACCAAGTCAGCCCATTTCATACCATTCAAGACCGGTCAGTTTATGAATAAGATGGCCAAGTTGTACAATGATGAGATCGTCAGATTGCATGGAGTGCCTAAATCTATAGTATCCGATCGAGATACCAAGTTTGTCTCTCGATTTTGGACTACACTTCAGTCATCCATGGGCACACAGTTGAGATTCAGCACAGCTTACCACCCTCAGACGGACGGACAGTCAGAGCGCACTATTCAGACTCTAGAGGATATGCTCCGGGCATGTGTGTTGGATTTCAAGAAAGATTGGGATGAGAGTTTGCCCCTCTGTGAGTTCTCCTACAACAACAGTTATCATTCTAGCATTGGCATGGCACCGTTCGAAGCATTATATGGACGCAGATGCAGGACTCCAGTGTGTTGGGAAGAGGTAGGAGTACGAAGTTTCCATGGACCATCTGTGGTTGGTGATTCCAGCGAGAAAGTTAAGGTTGTTCAGATGCGTTTGAAGGAATCCCGTGACCGTCAGAAGAGCTATGCAGATAAGAGACGAAGACCATTAGAGTTTCAGGTTGGTGATAAGGTGTTCCTCAAGGTTTCTCCGATGCGTGGTGTTGTCAGATTCGGCCAGAAAGGGAAGCTTTCCAAGAGATATGTGGGGCCGTTTGAGATTCGCACCCGGATTGGCAACGTTGCGTATCGTCTTGCTTTGCCGCCAGAGTTGTCAGGTGTACACAACGTGTTCCATGTGTCGATGTTGCGCAAGTACATTCCAGATCCCACCCATGTGCTGCCACACGAGCCATTGCAGATTCAGTCCGACGCATCTTATGTGGAGCAGCCAGCGCGGATTATAGACACTAAGGAGATAGTTCTGCGGACAAAGACCATTCCATGGGTCAAAGTTCAGTGGGAGCACCACCGTCCAGAGGAGGCCACGTGGGAACTTAGGGACCAGATCAGGAAAGCCTATCCTCATCTTCTTCCTGAGGAGGTATTTTAGGCATTTGGAGGACCAAATGTTCTTTTCAGAGGGAAGGGATGTAAGGTCCCCGACCTTAATAGGGTGATTAATTTCTTAATATTGGCGATTAGCCCAATTAATTATGATTTTTTCTAATTAGGTTAGTTTAGTGGCTAAGCAAGTTTCTTTTATCATTAGAAAGTGGTTGTGAAGTTTAGTTTGATTCCGAGGGCGATTAGTCTTAATAGGGGGTTAGGTTGTGATTAATAGGAAAATTGGGTATTTTCCCGAAAAATTCTGTTTTCGCCGAATTTGGGCTCGTTAGAAAGATCTCATTGCGTTCGTCATTTTCCGTTCTTGACTCGTCACGATTTGACGCTCCGAAGCCCCTCAATTAAGCACATTTCTCTCATTTCACTAAAAAGGGGCATTTTAGACTTTTCCTCCTTCATCTTCATTTTTAAATCAACTCAAACCCATTCCAGCAACTTATGATTCGTTTCTTCCTCCCTTTCACTCAACAACTGCTGTAGCTCTCTCTCTTCTTCCTCCTTCACTCTCTCTCCTCTTGCATGTGGGTTCTAAAGGCCATCTCAAGGACAACCAAGCTCACCAATCTCTTCATCTCCTCTTCCCCTATCTTTTGATCAAAAAATTGGTAAGTTTCCTCTTCTCCATCTCTTCCAATTTCTCTTCTTCTTGCTGTTAATGGGCTGCATGTTAGTAAATTCGATCTATTCTTCTCCTTCCTTTGTGCTCTTTGGGTGTAGGAGAAGACTTTGGGAGAACTAGTTTGGCTAGGGTGTGAGTGGAGAGCTCTCCTCCTCAATTTCTCTCTCTAATTTCCATTTCTTTCATTTCTTTGGTGAAGGCAAGTAGATTTGCTTTATATATTGAGCATGCATGTATTATTATTGTTTCTTGTTAAGTCATTGCTTAGATTTTCCCTAAATTCCAAGCTTGTCATTGATAATTGGATTACATATGCTAAAATTGGATAAATGGGTTGAATGGACTTTACTTGTATATGGTTTGATGAATGGAATGGAATGTGGTTTGAGAGAGAGAGCATAAAGGCTCTTCTCATGCAGGTACATGCCTTGGAAAGGCTTAAGAAGGAAGGGAATGGACCCTAGGTGAATGGGTTTGAAAATACCTTGAAACATGCCAAATCTGCTTCAGTTCGGGCTTAGGCAGCAAGCAGGCTCGCTCTAGCGGGCTTAACCCTCGCTAGAGCGAGCTTTGCTACTGTTCTGGAGCCCAGACAGAATGCATTCTCGCTATAGCGAGACTTTGGCTCGCTATAGCGAGACTGCATTCTGCAGACAGCAACGTCCACTTCGAACGGACATAACTTTTGACCCGTTCGTCGGAATTTGGAGTTCTTTATACCGTTGGAAAGCTCTCGAGACGTAGAATCCAATGATATACTAATCTTAATCATCAGAGATTGGAAAAGGAAATAGGTATTGGATCAATAAGCCAAGCCCTTATCTCTTTTGAAAAGGGATTGTAAACCTAGTTTGGACCCTAGGTTGGAACCTATTGACCCTATCCTTGTATGACCAATTGGGGGAAATGAAAACGGAGCATGTTTGGCTTGGTGTGCTTCGTTGGTTGTCCGGGACTTCCGTGTATGGTTGTAACTTGGCTGAATGCATACGGAACTTAGTCAATTGGTGCCCAATAACTTCTGTACACCACGGGCTCACCACACTATGGCATCGTTGACTCTTTCTCCGTAAGCACTACCGCTGGGAATACGTGCGGTACACGATGGACAACTCTTGACCTAGGATTGGCTTGTTCTTCACTCTTGACTCTTGAATCATGTATCCGTAGCTTGTCATACCTTGTACACTCTAATCTTGTATACTTGTATAACTTGTAGTTTAACTTATAGAATTAGGATGTGACTGGACTTAGAGTGTATCTTTAGGCACCTTTGTCTTGTATTGATGAACACGTGTGGATAGACTTGAAAAGTGGACTACTCATGGAACTTGACTTGTATCTTGGCTTGACTTGGAGTAGCCCTCGGCTTGTTATCTTATTCTTGGAAATCTATCCACGTGTATTTGTCTTGGAACTTGGGTCGTGTACAAACCATCATCATCATCTTGCATTCATGACCAGCTGCAGACTGATGATTATAAAGTGGGCCGGATACCGGACACTAGGGTGGGCAGTCGGCTTTGGACGGCGTCCATGGCGCGAATAGCTGGGAGCGGGCTCGGACCGTGCTGCTATTCCTAGGACCGGGAGCTAGGATCCCCCTAGAGCCAGACTTTGGGTATTCGTAGTCGGCTCGGACGTCACTTATACCCCCGTGAGATGGCTAGGACATCCTCGGAGTCTCCTCTTGCTTGACATTGCATTTCATGGATGGTTATTCTTGTAATATTGCTAGGATTTATCTTGTCACTTGATTCTTGTAACTACTCATGCTTTATGCCTAGCTTGTACCTTGCTATCTTTTAATCATGTACTTGTCTTTATTCTCTTTTGAAACATGTTATGAATAATGTATATTGCTTATCTTCTTGCCAACATATTGTTGATCCTTTTTTCTATGGTGTGCAGAGGACACCTACTACTATTACGCCGACCCGGATGCCGAGGGCAATCCCAGAGGATCCTCAACCGGGGGAGGAGGACGAGGTACGAGAGTGGGGTGCCGATGACGTAGCATAGCGTCATCCCTCCCGGCACTAGTGCGCGTTACATGGGGACATCTTTCTTCGTGCTACCTCATTTCATCTTTTGGGTTTTTGATCTTTTGAATTTGTCTACTCTAGCACTGTATATCTTTTGTACCAGGACCTAGGTTTTTGGGATGGTCCTGATGTTTATAAACTTTATATGTTTTATCTTTTGAAACTTGAATATATATAATGGAATGAAATCCATACTTGCTTTGATATTCCTACAGATTTAATGTTGTGATTACCGGACAAGTCCCGTTGATTATTTGTTAATGAGGCTCAACTATACAATCCTCACAGCGGACTTCGATCCTTGGGCATTAAGGGCAAAATTTTTTTTATTAGCCCAAAAATTCACACCCCGGATCCGGTTTATTCTCTAATCGGGTTCGGGGCCGTGACACTCTGCCATTTCCTTCATGTTTGTAGCATCGAGGGGGCTCTCCGTATTGTAGGGCTGATGGGTGTTCTCATGTGTAGGAACACTTAAAAAATCAGAAGCAAGATGCCTTTCCCCATGATATCTCCACAGAACATAAGTCTTGTCGATACCATGTCTAAAAAGATGATTTCTGACTTCCTTCTTAGTTAACTCATGGAGATTCCCACAGTCTTTGCTTGGGGCAGCGTATATAACTTTCTTCATCCTTTGCAAAACTAAGAAGATTGTTAACCCCTTCAATGTATTCATTCGAATTTCTCAGCTTGGACATCCAAGACTTGTCCATTCCAAATTAACAAAAATCCTGAAATTCTAAAATAGGAAAATTTTCAAGAAAATCACAGACATATAATTCTTCGTAGCCATGACATGTAAGCACCCACCTAACATCTTTATCTAATATATGACAAATAAAAAACAACAAAAGGGACAAAAAGATATACTCATGGAATCCCAACCCTTTTAAGATGAAACCAGGTATATGGCCTATGCGGCTATACATTGTTTTTCAATTAGTTAGTAATTTAGTACACATATTGGAGTCGACACCATCAAGAAAGGGTGTCGACACTTTTTCTCATAAGATAAGATTGCTGGATAATTTGTCTTAAGGGGTCGACACTATCTGAAATGGGGTCGGCACGACAGTTTGAAATTTATTTTATTTTTATGTATTGAAGTCTCGCTCGACCCAGCCACAGGTTGGGTCGAGCGAGTGATCATTCTGTCCAGAGGTTGAAAATGCGTAAGCCCCATGGAGTCGACACCATCAAGTAAGGGTGTCGACACTTCTTCCCATAAGATAAAAATTGCTGAAAATTTTATCTTTTATGGCTTGATTTCACGAGTTAGTGAAGTTGTGACTGCACATCCTTCTATACCAGAGGATATTCAAATGCTTGTTCTAGACTTTCTTGTTAGTAATGATAGGAGGGCATTAACTTTCTTGAGCTTGAATGTTGAGAACCAGATCAAATGGCTGGAGACAAATTTTCATCCCGAGTCATCAGGCCACACTCCATGAATGAGAAGTCTTTCATCATTTGGATGACTGTAGTAAACATATTTTAGATTTTTATGCACTTTCTGTTTAAGACCTTTGGTGTCTATAGATGACTGCATTTGATCTATATTATGTTTGGCATGTTTGATGTGGATCTATACTATTTTTGGCCGGTTTGATGTGGTTTGAATGTACAACTCATTCAACTATTTTAGTTATTTGCTGAATTTCATACACTGGATTCAATGTTTGGTTGTTGGCAATTTCTGATGAGACCCACTCTTTGGCTCATGGACATGTGATTAGTTTTTGCATGGATGTTGTTTTTTATTTTTTTTATTTTTTATTTTTGCTACTTGAATTGTAAAATCAGTATATACAATGCATATAGAAGTAAAATTCCAGTCAGAAATCCTTATAGTTATGAAACAGAGAATTCAGAAAATCCAGGAATTCATGAATTCTCAGGCAGGAATTCAGACATAAAAGAAACAAGGAATTCAGAAATGACAGAATTCAGTAGCATTTCAGAACTCCAGCATTTGAAAATCCCAGACAGCCACCAGACATGAATTCCAGGAGTTCTCGGAAAGAAATGGGCCCTTAGTGTTGAAAATTTTCCAAGTGTAGCATCTTTGTGTAAGACGAAAACTTATGACCGTTTGAGACTTCACCTCCCTAAGAAATTATGTGAACTTCCTCATATGAAGATGCCAGCAGAAACTCCAGCATACCCAACAAAGAACCAGTTCATACACTACTTAAATACTTATGCTAAGCATTTTTGCATTTAGCCTATTTTGGGGATGGAAGTACAATCAGCTGAGTATGATTCAACCCTAGGTTTTTGGCATATCCTATCCAACGATTTCGAGTTTGTATGTAATTCGACAAGAAATTTAAGCAGCTAACGTTATAAAGCATCAAACCACAATATTGAAGTTACAGACGTACAATTTTCACTATACCACAAACTGATTATATGTTATATTAATTATTAATAAAGCTTCAAACTTTCTAGAGAGTGAATTTAAGTAAATAAGAAAAAAGAATCAGCCCAATATGTGTAATAAAAAAGGGAACAATAAAATTAAAGTAATAAAAGTCTTACCTTTTGATGGGTTAAATACTGTTGATAAAAGAAAGAACCAGAAAACCCCCAAACTGCAGCATAAACATCGATGGGTTAAAACATTAATGAGGAAAGAAGAAGTTTTGTTTTCAACAAATTAAAGCCTAAAAAAATAACAAAATTTATGGATACCTTGCCGCTGGTAGTTGGTGGGTGTGAGATAGATAAAGGGAAGAAATTGAGTATGTGAGAGATAGAGGGAAGAGATTGAGAGGTGAGGGAGGAAAGAGATTGAGAGCGTGAGGTATAGAGGGAAGAGATTGAGAGTGTGAGGTATAGAGGGAAGAAATTTATTAATTGTCTGTGCCCAATAGAATTTTTAAGAAAATACAGAAAAACATGCAAAACAGAAATTAGCATTGTATCAACAGTAGAAGCTTCAAGCCTTCAACTACCAATACTTTTTTTTTTTTGCTTAATGGTAAATGAATATTGAGAAGAAGAAGAAAGAGGGCAACACACCCTCACAACAGAGAACCAAAAGGGGGAGGGAGGCTTACAAAAATGCCAACCAACCCAGCCTGCCAGCAGAATAGAGCAAGGCATGAAGTAGCAGAAGAGAGAGGAAAAACAGAGAGGAAGAGGGAGGGAGGAAGAGGAGCATCGCTGGAACCAACTCCTACAATCCAGCAGAAATCCAAAATCTCCATCTCCCCCATCGTCTACATCCCCCTACCAAGGAACCCACTCCCACAATCCACCCCCAAAATCTCCCAACACCATGGAACCCACTCCCACAATCCAGCAGAAACCCAAAATCTCCATCGTTTGAAACCCAGACAGTAGAAAGATATATGGCTGAAAGAAGAAGAAGTAGAAAGAAGAAGAAACCTGCACCAGTCGATCGTCTCAGACACTCCTCAAGGGATCGGTTGGATTCGTTTGGGTATTTGGGCGCCAAGGGAATGAGGTATGGAGGGAACGAAGGGATGGGATATGGCACGAAAGAAATATAAGATGGAGGGAACACCCGCCCAAATTTTCGCCAGCCCCCGCCCAAATTCATGTGTCGCTTTTGTTTTCTATCACCCGAAAGAAAAGAACAACCAAACTTCTTGTGTCACTTTTGTTTAGTGGGGAAAACCATCCTCAATATTTAGTTTGGATTATTTTAAAAATTTGCTCCGCTAGTGTCACTTTAAGAATAAAACGAGACATAGATTTATTTTGTGTGTGTCGCGTTATAGAAAAGTGACACACAAACCTCCTCCTCGTTTACTCCTCCTCTAAAGTGACACATCAGACCATACTGTGTCACTTTATTGTAAAAGTGACACAAAAGCTCAAATTAAAAGCGAGACTAAAAGTCCTTTTTTTTATAGTGTTATATATGCGGGGCTAGGCTAGGATATAGGCAAATCCCGAACTTAGTCCCCAAGGTTACGAGCTTTTCAAAATGGGGTCTCACCCTACCCTTAGACTATCTGACAAGAAACAAAACCTTTGTTTTGTGGGCTTTATGTGGGCTTTGACGCCCTCGTCAAATGGTGGGATTGACGGCCGTACTTCTAAAGTGATAGAGATCTATAGAAATCTTGGCAGCTGGTGCAGGTCATGTTTGCCTTTTGGAGTCGCCCAAATAGAAAAGCGATGTCTTTATCTATGTATTATATATAATTCATTGAGTGATTAGATGAGTGATTAGATGAGGAACCCTCATCAATGGTCTTGATTTGGGCCCAGTCTTCCTTATCAACCCAAGTCAGCAAGGGGCGGCTCCAAAAATTCAAGTCAGTGGGGTAAAAAAATACTTATCTTCTGCAACTCTGCCACTAGGGCTATCAAAGGGTCAGGCCTAGGCCGGACCGAGTTTAACCTTTTATCCTAATCTCTCATTTGCGGACCGGGCTTAACCGAGTAAAAACCTTCGACTTTTGCATGAGGAGCTTGTAATTTTTAGACCCTTACCTTACCTTCAAATATTTGGTATTAGAAAAATGAGAGAAAAAAGATAAAAATAGATGACTTAGAGATAAAAAAAAATACTATTTGAGCTTCCTCTGAATTGAGGCCTATCTATTTAAATTTATAAGCCATTCAAAATTAATGGGCTGCCCATAACACAAAAGTACAAGGTTTATCTTAATTGAATATTACAAAGGGTCGAAAATCAATTTGGATCCGAGATCTTTCTATCCCAAAAGAACTCTGTAAGGATTGAACAATGCACAAAAGATAAAAAACCTCGAGTGGGCCACAAATCACGTTTTGGTTTTGTGATTTGGAAATTTAAGAGTCTTTGAAGAGTCTGATGTTGCTAAGTGGAGGTTGAGTGGCCACATGTAGGAAGATGTGCATGTGGTCTAGAATATAAGGACCTGTGCTTAATTTGTTTTGCAAGATGCTGCACATGGGAAACAAGAGAGTTCGTACATATCACAAAATCCAAAACAATCAAGAGTAATTAATGGGAAAGTTTTTCATTGTGATTGGTGAAGACACGAGGCTACACGAGAATCGATGAGGCTACAGTAAAAACAAATCACGCCAAAACTCAAGTTTAAAAGCTACATCACCTCCACCGTCTGCCCCTTCTCTCCATCGACTCTTCTCTCTCCAATCGACAAAAGCCTTCGCTTTCATCCCTTGTTTTATGTATCTTTTTCAAATCAAGTTGGTTTAAAATCTTCTCATAAGATGGTTTTTAAATTTCAGTGGGGTTAAAATTTTCCATAGATGATTTGTCAAAAGCTTCCCAAAGACGTTCATAATTTTTTATTTTTTTTAATATGTTTTCAGATCTCCACAACGTGGCCCCGCCCTTGAAGTCAGCTGGATAGAACCCATGACACATGGGACACGTAGGCGGCAGCAACACCTTACAGTATGAAATGTTCCAACCATAAATCAAACTTTCATTTGTTAATATATTGTTTATTCTTTCATTGCTAAAACGGAGAGGGAATGAGCTCTTTGCAGTGCAGAGTTAGTAACTCAACAGCCCAGCCCATCCAATTGATCAATGGGCCACCTCTGTTTGATGGTTAGTACTATTCAATTCAGGGTTATCTAGATTGAGTATCCGTGATCAGAATCATAGCAATCCAATTCGTCGGTTGTTTCTCTGTAATCTATTCTCGATTGAAAATTTAAAGACTTGATTATCTTTAAAGGGGGTGTTTAGAATCCTCCTATTACAACTCTAGAACGCACAGTCAACAATCTAATCAAATGGAAAGAAGGACGGCTGGGAAATGTGCTGGGCTGGAAGATTTTGAAGTATTATGGAACAATGTATCAAGAGTTTGGACACTTGATCAGAAACCATAGAATATCAACAGCACCACAGAATAAACAATTGTGGCTGGGCGTTCTTGAGTTGTAATAGGTTGGGGGCAAGCCATGCCTGCGTTGCCTTGTGTCCATTAAATCGGCTGGTGGTCCTTATCTATTGGCATGATCGTGTTGGAGTCCTAAAAATCACATAGGAAGAGAGAACTCCGGCAAAGAAACAAAGACAACGAGAGAGTTGGAAGAAGGAAAATAAATACTAATGGATATAGAAAGCGTTCTTCACATGGTGGGAGGAGCCGGAGAAACCAGCTATGCTAATAACTCCTCTTTACAGGTCTCTCTCTCTCTCTCTCTCTCTATGAGCGAGTATTCTTCTATCTCTTTTCTAAAACATCATTAAAATGAGAATTTCTTATATCTTTTCTCCTTCAACCAGAAAATAGCAATATCCAAAGCGAGGCCGGTGATAGAAGACTCTATTCTAGATCTCTACTGCTCCAGCTACCCAGAGAGCTTGAACATCGCAGACTTGGGTTGCTCTTCAGGACCCAACACCCTATCGGTGATCAAAGAGATCATAGATGCTACACACGAGAAATGTCGCCAACTAGGCCGTCCGATGCCCGAGTTAAGAGTGTTCTTAAATGACCTTCCAGGGAATGATTTCAACTCCATTTTCAGGTCTCTACCAGTGTTCTATGATAGACTCGAGGAAGAGAAAGGCCTGCCTCCTTGGAAATGTTTCATTGCTGGGGTGCCCGGTTCCTTCTATGGGAGGCTTTTCCCTAGAGATTTTCTGGACTTCGTTCATTCTTCTTACAGTGTCCATTGGCTTTCTCAGGTAAGAATTTTCATTCACAGCAGTGCTCTAAAACACTGTGAGTCGGAGGGACTCACTAAAATTCCACATAGTTACTCAGCTCAATTGTTAAATCTAAGGTCATGTTTGGTATAGGAATTTTTTAATGAAGATTTATAGAGCCGAGGATTTCACATCAATATGGTGCATTTAATTGTGTATAAATTGGTATGATTAAGAGAATAAATCCACAAGAATAAATATGATTTCTCAATGACTTCATGGAAAACGAGTGAGGGATCTGGGTTTCACATTAGTATTGATGCATATCAATGCATATTTTAAGTGCAAAAAATGTAACTCACAAGAAGAGGGGGGTGCCTGCACGGACTTATCTAAAGAGATTAGGAACACCGATGCCTGCGCCTGAAGCCTGAGAAAAGGAAGAAGAATAGCAGGTCAGAGGACTCTGGCTTGGGCAGCACGGGGATCTCCGATGCCTAAGTCAGTTTAAGAACTGAACAGTAGGAGGAGATTCTTGGGGAAGAAGATGGGCATACCAGAATGGTGTATTCGTTGGCCTCCCGCGCTTGTGAATTGTTCTTGCGTTTATATAGAGGAAGAGAGGAGGCAAAAAGGTGGTTGACTGTCTTGTCATAGCCCACTCTGTCAGGTACTAGGGAGGCGCAGTCCCATCGTAGCCTACTTTTCTTTAATTGCAGTCCCATCGAGCCTCATCATGGCGCTTTGGGAGCTGTGGACGGCGATCTGTCAGGAGATATGGGCTGAGCTATTGTCTTGTCGCATGTGCCGTAGTGTGCTTGAGCGTCCATGGGAGGACAGTTGTCAGTGCTCAGTACTTTCATCGATATGAGGCACTTGGCCGAGATGGAGTGTCTCGCCGAGGTGAGGACTTGGCGGAGATGGAGGGTCCTGGCATTGTTGCCGAGGTGGATGGGGCTGGCACTGTCGCCGAGCTGGGCAGCCGAGGTCGGGGACGACATGGCTTGGCTAGAGACTTTTGACAAAGGTGCCGAGATGGAGCACTCGGCTGAAGTGGGATGCTTTGGCCGAAGTGGATTCTGCCGAGGTGAAGTGCATGGCTAAGATGGACCTAGCTGGTGCGGGAGCCCGAGATGGAGCATCTGGCTGGGACTCTGATGAGTTCGGAAATTTCCCCACACAAAGCCCCTCCCCCAGCTTCTGAGCTCATTAGACTTCTCTTTGAGGTCAGAAGCTAAGTATCATGGAGGATAACACTTGTGCCTTGGAGCTGTTTGTCGCTTGAGAATGGTGGTATTCAGTCAACTGATTCGCCATCAACTGAGAGACCGAGACATGACCAGCTGGCTCATCACCAGAGGTGCAGTCTCATTGGAAGTATTCTAGTGAAGCTGTCGAGGGGGCTAGCATTGCTGCCGAGCTGGTGGTTGGCACTACTGCAGAGCTGGTGTTGGTACTGCTGCCGAGCTGGGTGCAGCTGAGAACCGAGATGTGCTCGCTGCCGAGACCAGCATGAGGCCGAGGAGGTGATGTGGAACAGTCTCTTCGGCATTCTAGTTGAGCTGCTATTGGCTGAGGTGGAGACGTGGAGCAGTCTCTTTGGCCGAGATGAACTGTCATTGGCCGAGATGAACCCAGAGTCACGAGGAGCTCGGCTGTGCGAGCCTGAGTTCGGGATCGATCTCCGGGGCTATATGAACCCAAGGGTTTTAGGAGCGACTGGATGTGTAAATCCTAAGTTAGTCCATGGGCGCGTGAACCCAAAATTTAGGGACGACTGGATGTATAAATCCGAAGTCTTCCCAAGGTGTATCAACCTAGGGTTTTAGGAGCGACTGGATATATAAATCCTAGGTCAGTCCATGGGCGCGTGAACCCAAAATTTAGGGACGACTGGATGTATGAATCCAAAGTCTTCCCAAGGTGTATCAACCTAGGGTTTTAGGAGCGATTGGATGTAAAAATCATAAGTCAGTCCATGGGCGCGTGAACCCAAAGTTTAGGGAAGACTGGGTGTATGAACCCGAAGTCAGTCCCTTTGGCGCTGGCCGAGACCAACATGAGGCTGAACTTGCACGAAGCGCGTAGCTAGCACGAGGGCGACACCAACATGAGGTCGTGAAATGCTGTCGAGACCAGCATGAGGCCGAAACCAACGTGAGGCCGAAACCAACACGTGGATAGACCAGCATGAGGTCCTCAAATGCAGTCGAGACCAGCATGAGGCCGAAACCAGCACATGGACGGACCATCATGAGGTCGTCAAATGCAGTCGAGACCAGCATGAGGCCGAAACCAGCTGAGGCCGAAACCAGCAAGTGGACGGACCAGCACGAGGTCGTCAAATGTGGTCGAGACCAGCATGAAGCTGAAACCAGCGTAAGGCCAAAACCAACACGTGGATGGACCAGCATGAGGTCGTCAAATGCGGTCGAGGCCAGCATTAGGCCGAAACCAGCATGAGGCTGAAACCAGCACGTGGACGGACCAGCATGAGGTCGTTTGGAGGCCAAAAAGCCTGGTTATCTACCCGGGGACTTGGTGGCCCTGTTGCCGAACGCGAGTCATGCCTGAGTGTATAAAACGACCCCAGGGTGAGCTCGGTGTCTTTGGATGACTGATGGCGGTAGAGGACCGTGCGATCAAGGCTGACAGTAGAGGACCGTGCCACCGAAATGACGGTAGAGGGTCGTACGATCGAAGCCGACAGTAGAGGGTCGTGCCGGTGTCATTGAAGCTGACGGCGCCATCGAAGCTGACAGTAGAGGACCGTGCCGCCGAAATGACGGTAGAGGGTCGTACGATCGAAGCTGACGTGCGGTCGAAGCTAAGTGATGACAGGAGACGCCTAGCTGCCGCCCGAGCTGGGGGCTGCTAGCGAGCTGGAGACATCCTCTGAGCTGGAGACGTCCGCTGAGCTGGAAGCTATCTGGTTGCTTTCGTAAAGGTTGAACTGCTCCTGGGCTCGGGCTTCGTCTGCTTCTTGCCTGACGAATCGGTTTATCCTAGTCATCAGTGCTGCCATAGTGACCACGGGATACATGGCCAAGTCCCACCGAAGCTCGTTGCCTGGTAGGAGGGCTTGTTGGAAAGACAGGACCACTATTGCATCTGAGGCATTCTCGATCTGGCTGTAGATAGCCCAGAACCTTTTAGCGAACTGCATGACGTTCTCGGTCTGCTTCATTCTGAGGGCCATCAGGTCGGCGCTGTCCTAGGGATGACCCTGTGAACCTGAAACTTCGTCATGAAGGAACTACGGAGCTACTGCCAACTTTTGATCGATCCTTGGGGGAGTGCGCAGAACCATTTTAGGGGGAGGTCCCCGAGGCTGGAGGAGAAAACTCTGCAGTTCAGGTGGCCTGCACTGCCCCACACCGACATCCTCTGAGTGAAGTGCCGGAGGTGTGCTGCTGGGTCTGAGGTTCCATCGTAGACGACGAACCTCAGGACTTTGAAATCTTCAGGAATGGGGAAGCTTCTAATCTTTAGAGAGAAGGGAGATGTGCCGAAATCGTCAGAGTTCACCCGAACTTGAGCGAAGCCGGCCATCTCCATGTGCTGTCGTACTGCTTGCTCTATGCGTCGATCAAACCACTCTCTGGAGTCGCGGTTGTTACCCGAGCTTTCGCCATGGGCCCGGCTGCTTCTGTTGTCCTTCAGGGTGTGCCTTTTGGAAGGTAGAGTTGAAGTCGAATCCTTGGGGGATGAACCCGATCGAGTATCCTGCTGTTGGACGCTTGCTGGGCTAGATCTTGCTCCTGACCTTTCCTGACGGGGGATCGTCGGCAGCTGTGTCGACAATGTCAGTGGTTCCTTTCCCTTTCTGGTTCTGTGAGGCATGGTGCGTAGGGAAGATGGCTTTTTACTCGTTAACCACAGATGGCGCCAATTGTAAGTGCAAAAAATGTAACTCACAAGAAGAGGGGGGTGCCTGCACGGACTTATCCAAAGAGATTAGGAACACCGATGCCTGCACCTGAAGCCTGAGAAAAGGAAGAAGAATAGCAGGTCAGAGGACCCTGGCTTGGGCAGCGCAGGGCTCTCCGATGCCTAAGTCAGTTTAAGAACTGAACAATAGGAGGAGATTCGTAGGGAAGAAGATGGGCATACCAGAATAGTGTATTCGTTGGCCTCCTGCGCTTGTGAATTGTTCTTGTGTTTATATAGAGGAAGAGAGGAGGCAAAAGGGTGGTTGACTGTCCTGTCATAGCCCACTCTGTCAGGTACTAGGGAGGTGCAATCCCATCATAGCCTACTTTTCTTTAATTGCAGTCCCATCGAGCCTCATCATGGCGCTTTGGGAGCTGTGGACGGCGATCTGTCAGGAGATATGGGCTGAGCTCTTGTCTTGTCGCACGTGCCGTAGCGTGCTTGAGCGTCCATGGGAGGACAGTTGTCAGTGCTCAGTACTTTCATCGATATAAGGCGCTTGGCTGAGATGGAGTGTCTCGCCGAGGTGAGGACCTGGCGGAGATGGAGGGTCCTGGCACTGTTGCCGAGGTGGATGGGGCTGGCACTGTCGTCGAGCTGGGCAGCCGAGGTCGGGGACGACATGGCTTGGCTAGAGACTTCTGGCAAAGGTGCCGAGATAGAGCACTCGGCCGAAGTGGGATGCTTTGGCCGAAGTGGATTCTGCCGAGGTGAAGTGCCTAGCTGAGATGGATCTAGCTGGTGCGGGAGCCCGAGATGGAGCATCTGGCCAGGACTCTGATGAGTTCGGGAATTTCCCCACACACATATAACTATGAGAAAATTGATTTTTATCATGTGTAAATCCATAAGATCGTGAGGAATTCCAAATCTTGTGAGAGGAGGTTGGACCAGAAATTGATTTCTATGGTATAAATCCTCAAGGTCGATTTAGAATCTCCAAAAGTGTCTTTTCCATGGCTTTGTGGAGGTGAAAATGCTTGATTGCCAAACGTGAGCTGCACATCTAGAATGGATTTTGTGTAGGGACCTATTGCCGCGTGTAGAGGCCATCCACAAGTGTCATCATCAAAGCCTTATCCAACTATATAAAGTTAGCTACATGACTTCTATTTCTTCAATATTTGAGACTATCTTTAGCCAAATCCTCGAATATATTGTGGTTCTTCATATCCATTCTTACTACTTCATCCATGCCCTTTACAACCTATCACTTTGGGGGCCATCAAGCTTCATAGAAAATCTTTTTCTTATCAACATTGTTACTAGCTTTCATCGAACATGCTAAATCATCTAAAAAAGACTCATTCTTAGTTTATCACCAATTGATGCTACATCTAAATATATAGAATACGCTCATTTTTAATTTTATCTTTCCTAATTTTCCTATACATCAATTTCAATATTTTATCTCTATTACACTAATTTCTGCATACGTTGCTTCCTAATGGACCAATAATCTACTCAATAGGTCATAGCGGATCTAATTATTGTCATGTAAAACTCTTCCTTTACTCTTTTTAGTATGCACTAATGACAAAGCACTTTAGAAGTAAGCCTTCCCCTTCAACCATCCATCTTTTATTATATGTTAGACATGCACCTTAATCTTTTCAACTTTACAAATTATAAAGGCAAGGTATTAGAATAAATCTATTTGTAGTATCCCTTAAGCTTTAATTCTCAAAAGAGTTTCATCTTTGTGTACATCCCCACTGAAGTTGCAATTCATAGTTTTTATTTTTGTATGACATATTTTTAGAGCCCTTGGATTCTAAGCCTCCTACCATCTCTCAAGTTCAGAATTCATCCGCCAGCACTATATCATCTACAAATATATACACTGACGTAGTTCCTTCTGACTACGAGCAATTATCTCATCCTTAATCCATGCAAAAATATAACTGCTTAAAGCTAACCTCTAATGTAAACTTATTGTCACTAGAAATCCACTTGTCTCTCTATCGATAGTTCTCACACTATTTATTGTTCCCTATACATGACTTAAATAATTTCAATATAACCTCTTGGACAATAGTTTTATCTAGAACCCACCAAATCAATTCTCTACGTATCATGTCGTAGGCTTTCTCTAGATTGATGAAAACCATATAAATTAAGATTCTTCTTAATTGCTAGAAAATTTTCAATTAATTTTCTCATTGAGAAGACGTGAGATTGAATTAATTTTAAGATATTTTGCATTATTATCTACATCTTATCTCAATTATTCTTTTCCATAGTTTGATAGTTTGACTCATAAGCATGATCTCATGATAATTGGTGCAACTTTGTCTGTCTCAATTTTTGTAGCTCTATTTATTATTATTATCGGTTCTCCTTTTGTTACTTTGTGCTGAACACTGCCATATAGCTCGGACGTTTGTAACCTTACAGGACATTATAATGGGTTGAGTGATTATTATCTACACAACAACCTTCCCTGGCCTTTTGCTTGAGAGCTTTAATACATATTAATAACCTTCTAATAAGAAGCTCAGCCTCCTTGGCTAGGGGACTCGGGGAGCGTGAACTTGGGGTTAATTGACAATTTTTGCTTTCCTCAGGATCCGCGTGTGTGAGGATTACAAAATTCCACACAACTGAATATTTTGCGGAAGCTTACATGGTGTTGCGACCCGGAGTCCGTGGCCATCGGCTTCCACGTCGCACCTAACCCATCAGCGTAAAGCTCTCATAGCAATGTCCAAACTCAGATTGGAACAAACCAAGATAATACATATACAAAGCTGACAGTAACAGGCTATTCATTACCCAAACATATTCAAGTTACAATTTAACAAGTGTCTTAATTACAATCCCAAAGAAAAAGGCTAACAAAAGCCGTACAAAAATAACAAGCTAAGTGTTAGGTCCCAGCCAAAGCTCCTGAAATAAAGATAAAGTGTACTCTTCGGGTGAGAACAGACCACAAGGTTTGGAACAATTTTTCTCATATCCTCTTTATTCATTGAAAGAGTTTAAATACATATATTTTCTAACCACTCTT